>JAVJIF010010078.1:0-157337 GCA_038442645.1 Agave tequilana | reverse complement strand
ATAATATGGTGTGCTTTTCCTCTCAGGAAGTAGAGACTGATGTCCCCTTACTAACCGATTCGGAGGAGGAGACAATCATCCTTTCCGCAGAGCTGAACGCACCGCTCGTGGCCGAAAACTCGTTTGGTCAGTAGTATTTGAAGAAATATGATGATATGTTGGCAAATCCGCCTAAACTCACTCCTGAACCGACCAAGCAATCTACGAAGCAACCCGTGGAGAATAAAAGGAGATTCGGTATGCCAAGCCCTCCCGAAGGACAAAGCAGAAGGAACTTCAGTGCCTTACCGCTTTGATGTCCTAGCTCAACTAGCCAACATCCCGGCCAGGATCACCCTTTACGAGCTCCTAAGACTATCAAAGTCAACCAGAGAAGCTTTGAGAGAAGCTTTAGCTAATGCTGAGGTCTTCATGGCCCAGATTCTGGCTAAACCACATGAGGAATATGAAGAAGACTGCCTCCACGCCTCTCAACATGTCCCTTGCATCACCTTCACGCCAGACGAATATAGGTTAAGGAGAAATATGATAGGCCACTGTACTTCACAGGGTACATTGGATCATCATTCAGGTAGATCCAGGATTAGCGTTAACCATTATGCCCCGCCGAGTCATGCAGCACTTGGGGGTCCCCACTCACCGATTGAGCACCACCCAAACCACCATTTATGATTTCAACACCAATGGTATGCGCCCAATGGGGAAGATTAAACTTAAATGTCAGATTGGGGATCTAAAATCTGAAGTGACGTGCTATGTGATTAATTCTGACACTTCATATAATTTACTGCTGGGACGATCATGGATTCATCGCAATTCCATCGTCCCTTCTACTCTCCATCAAGTCATAAGTATATGACGGAGATGGAAAAGTCCAGAACGTTGATCGCGGAAAGGCATCCGTTCAAGGGGTAAAGAACTACTTCACAGACTCCCTCCTATACCAAGATTCTCCGGAGATGAATGAGAATCCACAGCTAGAGGAATCAGACTCTGGTAATGAAGTTGATATTTAACCAGAGGCAGAGGAAGAATATCTTTGGGAGCTGAATCCGCTTGTAACGAGCATTAATAAGCTCGATATTAATAACACCACCATAATATAGGGGAGTGGTATATTATGAAAAATTAGATTTGGCTTACCCTTTCTGTGTTTGCTTCTAATTCTGTGCCATCAGATACTAGTACCGATGTAGGTGATGACCCCTAGTCGGTAATAGATGCTTTGAACATCATTGTATATACTAGCGAGGTCATCCCTCACGGTATACCAAGGCATCAGTGAAGCACAAAATCTTTGTTCAAAGTCCCAGCAAGACGCAAAGGCCAAAGACCAATCCTTTCAGAAGAATCGAGTTCGAATTAATGCCTCGCGAAGACTCAGAAAGCGAGAATAACCCCCTCAATTCTCCCATTATGAGCCAAATGTACTCAAAATGATGAAGAACATAGTGTATGACTAACAAGTGGTCCCGGCTTGACTTTGGCAAGGAAGAAGAACATTGCTTTGACCTTTCGTTCCAAAGGAAAGCCCCTGATTATTACCATCAAACTCACAGAGGGTTGGGTTATGTGTCAACTCCAATCCCTCAGCCTCTAAGTCTGAAGAGTCATTATACCATAATCACTCGTCAGGCACATCATCGTAGGAGTCAGATATCAGTGTTAGCAACATCTTCAAAGAACTTTTGATAAACATGGTATCAACAAGCCACCCGAAAGATAGAGATGAAGAAATGATCTAGTCGATACAAATCCTTGGATCAAACACCTAAACGCTCTCTGGGACATTCACTTTGAACAACGTGAACCACCTATAGAGGATAAATTACCTAGATCAATCTAGGGGATGAAGCTAATCGTAAACCCATCTTTATAAGCGAAAGCTTATCACCTTCTGAGAAGGAATCTAATATCTCTTGTGCGAGAGTATATAAATGTTTTCGCTTGAAACTATGAGGATATGCCTGGGCTTGATCCTCAAGTGGCTATACATCGCCTCAACATCAATCTGGATGCGAAGCCCGTCAAACAACAGCAACGACGGTTCTGGCCAAAGATAATAGAAGCAATACAGTCGGAAGTCAAGAAGCTTATAGACTCCGGTTTCATCAGGGGGATGTAACGCCCCGATTCCACGAATACGGGGACGTCACTGCAACGTATATACGTAGGTCAGAACTACCCTCCCGTATATCGCTACGTAAGCATCAGTAACAAACAAGAATCAGAGTACGGAAGCATAGGGTGCATTATACATTCCAACACATATATATACAATCACAGAGTTATCACCAGAGGTGATGAATATTACAATAATAATACATCACAGATATGCGCAAATGCGAGAATACAAAAGATATACATATATGAATAGTATAAAAGGGTGTCCACATACATGTATACAAGGAATGTACAAGTGTGAATAGAAAAAGGGCACTCACGAGTTTTAAAAGGAAACTCGAGAGACTCACAGGGGGCCTGGAAGGATGGACTCTGAAAGGCCTGCTGGGATCCACGCTACCGCTGCGCTACTCTGAACACACGCTCCTAGCTCCAAGACCTGGACGTGAGAATCCAGGGGAGTCAAATGATACTCCCCAGGCGAATGTAGAAGCAAACCAAGTGGTGAAGCAGGGTGAGCACAATAATGCATATATCAAGTGGGAATACTCATGAGGCAGATAGGATAGAGCAGGTAAGAAAGATATGGCATGATAATCATAAAACAGGAAATCAGAATAAAACCAGGACGAGCTACAAGGTAGTCATATCATATACTCATAAAACATGAAATCCGATATAAAGTCCGGGAAAAGCAAATACGGTAAGGCACATCACAGATTCATAGCCGTTTAAGTTGCAGGCTTTGGTATGCGTCCCATTCCACATACCTCTACTTACAACTTAAAGAGCCGGTTATTATGACACTTTATTATTACTCGTCTTACCCATATATCTAGGTATGTGTCTCGGTGTACGGCCAACTCACATACATCCATATATAAGCAAGTCGAGGTTGTTATTGAAATCAGCGGTTGTATTGACGAACTATGTTTACAGTGGGTCCCGTACATACCCGGGACCACGGCCAATGATTGTTCCGTTGCATGGAAACGGAAGCCAGCCGCAAGGCTCACCATGAGGGACTTATGTATGCCCTATAATAACATGAATAGGGAGCCAGCTCTCCCCTCGGTCCCCTGGAGTACCACAGGTCAGACCGGATATAAAGTGCACAACCTAATGCCACTGTAAACACGAACACATATCGATATCCGCATGTTTCCCCCGACCCAATACAAGTTGGTACTTTTTAGGATTTATTAGTTTAATTATCACTTTACGGGAATAACAGGAAATAGACATGATCAGGAATAAGGAGTACATAAGTACTATATAGTTAGGTCACTACATGTAAAGCAGGAATACAATATACAGGTCACTGATCATGATACAGGATAATAAGTCAAGTTCCCGTAAAGGTAATAATCACAAGTCAAGTTATCATGCTGGGTGTAAGGTGATAGCATGATAGGATGGTGATAATGAATAAGCAACCAAACATATAAGAGATAGATAATAATCGGGTGGCAAGGTTATGTCAAGAGATTGATAATAGTCTGGGTAAGTCAGGTCATAACCAGAGGTCTTACCAAATAGTAGCAAGTCAGGTGGTCAGGTGGTATACACTAGATGTCAGGTGATATACATGTGTTAAAAGGAAGCATGCAACTAACTAGTCTGAAGTAATGGTATAGCGAGTGGTAACATAAAAGCAATGACCCAAAGTCCAACAAGTCCAACGACCACGAAGGGTCGGCCACGCATAGCTAAAGCAATAAATAATAAAGCATGAAATACAATACATGAAGACTGAGCAATCAATGAAATAGGAAACAAGAGGGTAGCGAGTGAGAACACTCGCCTGAGTCACCAATATACCGAAATATCTGAAATCCACGGAAGCTTGGGATGCGCCACAAAACCTGATATAAATATGTAGAGAGAAGAGGAGAGAGAAAGAGTTAGAGAGAGAAGGAGAGGTTTAGAGAGAGAAAGTCTAGAGAGAGAAAATGGGATTTTTAGAGAGAGAAAGTGTAGAGAGAGAAAGTCTAGAGAGGGAAAGGGATTTCTAGAGAGAGTCTATTTAGAGAGAGAAAGTGAGATTTTAGAGAGAGAAAGAGATGATGAGAGAGAGAGAGAACAGGAGAGAGAGGTGCTAGAGTGAGAAGAGAGGAGAGAGAAAGAGAGAGGAGAGAGAAACAGTGAGAGAGAATGAGAGAGAGAGGGAGATGAGGAGAAGAGAGAGAGAGAGAGATATAGAGAGAGAGAGAGAGAGAGGAGAGTGCGGAACAGGCAGGGGCAGCAGCCCCCTGCACAGGCCCAGGGCTTTCCAGCCCCTGGCCGGGAACGCCGCCGGCCGCCGGCGAAGCGCCGGCGGCGCGCCGGCGGCGCTGGGGTGGCCACGGCCACCCCAGAGGAGAGACAGGGAGGGGGCAGCAGCCCCCTCCCTCCAACAGGCCACGGCCAGGGCTGCTGCCCTGGCCGGGCCAGACTCTGCCGCGGCAGCGCGGCCAGAGGACAGAGGGGAGGGGACGGGGGCCCGCCGGCCCTCGTGGCCGGCGCAGGCCAGGGGTGGCCGCCGGCCCACCCAACAGTGAGGGGAGAGAGAGGGAAAGAAAAAGAAGAAAAGGAAAAAAAAGAAGAAGAAATAAGAAAAAAAGGGAAAGGAAGGGAAGGGGCTCGCCGGGGTCGTTGGGCGGCGGCGGAGCTTGGCCGGAGATGGCGGCGTTGATGTGGTGGTGGCCGGATCTCGCGGGAAGAGGAGAGAGATGGGGGAAATTGAGGAGTGGAGAAGAAGGAAGAGGATGAGATAGAGAGAGAGGATTGAGGGAGAGATAAGGAGTTGAAGGGAGAGAGAGAGAGAATTTGGGGAAGAAGAAGGAAGGAGGAGGTGCGGCTGTCGTTGGCGCCAGGGAGAAGAAGGAGAAAAAGAAAAGAAAAAAGAAAAGAAAAAGAAAAAAAAGGGGAAAGATAAAGGGAAGGAAGAAAGAAAAATAAAGAAAAAAAAAAAAAAGAAAAAGAAAAGGAGAAAGGATTGATGGGAGATGGTGAGGTGGAGATATTTGTTGATGAGGTGGAGAAAATGGAAGTGTGTGGAAGTTGGTGGAAAAGGGAAGGAAAAGAAAGGAAAAGAAAGAAAGAAAGATTAAAAAATATAATATATATAATAAGGTTGAAAAATCGACTGTCTCCGAAAATCCCCAAAAATACCCGGAGGTAGTAAAACGTCATCCTGATGAATAATATGAAATCGGTTTGCAGAAATTCTATCCGGTTTGCCAATTAAAAATCCCGGAGTCAACCAGCGATACGGCCGATACCGACTCGGTGGAATTTTCATAAAATCATAAAATCCTCAGAAAAAGAATGTAGGTAGAAAATATGATTCTAAGAAATAAAGTCTAAGGACCATCATGAATTCCTAGCTGTGTGTGAATTAAAATTCCTGGAATCGGTTATCTACCGACTCCGTGGAATATCCATAAATTCGTAAAATCTTTAGAAAAGGATTTAGGTAGGAAATTTACTCTAAGAAGAATCGTCTAAAGACTCTTCGAGAAATTCCAAGTGGTTTGTGAATTAAAAATCCGGGAAGCGGTCAGCGACACTGGCGACACCGGTTTTGAAGAAATTCATTTTAATTCCAGAAAATCTAGAAAATCATAGAAAATATATAATAATGGAAATGATATTTAAAACTAAATCGGTCAAGTCTAATCACCGGAAAGACCAAATCGAATAATATACTATAATCGGGTTCCTGGTTCGGACTGGGACTGACTCCGAGTCCACGAATCCAAATCCAAGACAAAACAATCATATAAGGAATTCATAAAGCAAAACAAATACAGGAAAACAAATCGAAAAATACGATCGGAAAATCTGAATACGCAACTAAGTACGTATTCCGGGAACGGGGTATTACAATCCACCCACCTTACAAAAATTGCGTCCTCGCAATTTCGTTAAGGGGCAAATTGAATACAAAGGGGACAAAGGCTGGAATTTATACTAATTAAGATATGAAGCACTATAGGTAGGGCTCTCAAGTTGGCTGAATAATAATCATCCTCCGCACTTCTGGCTGTATAAATCTCCGAATAATGCTGAATGATACTGATGATGTCGTGGCTGTGTAATAAATATACTGATGATGTCGTGGCTGTGTAATAATTTTGCTGATGATGTCGTGGCTGTGTAATAAATGAATAAGAAAACCCTAATACTCCTGAGCATAATAATAAGGAAGACCGACAATTAAGAATCCGACTGTTGTCCTCTGAAAGATAGCCAGATCAAGATCGATCTGGAGAATACCAGCTTCATAGAATTGGCCGAAGAGATCACATAAGCTTCATTCTGAACCAGCCACTACCTTCCTAGTCTATTCATATCTAAGATAGTATAAGGCTTCATAAAACCAAAACATAAAACCAAAACGGGGAAAGGATAGAGAGATCAAGAATCCAAGGAAAAGATAGTCAAGGAGGGATTTGAAATCAAAGGGAAGATAGTCAAGAATAGATAACTCTGCACTTGCAGTTGGAATGTATAACCAAGATTCATGTATTCCAGTTGCAAATCTCTTTACCATTGATTTGCCTTCTGGACGTACTGAGGAAGTCAGAGCCTAAGCTCTGATACCAACCTGTAACGCCCCGATTCCACGAATACGGGGACGTCACTGCAACGTATATACGTAGGTCAGAACTACCCTCCCGTATATACGCTAAGCATCAGTACAAACAAGAATCAGAGTACGGAAGCATAGGTGCATTATACATTCCAACACATATATATACAATCACAGAGTTATCACCAGAGGTGATGAATATTAAATAATAATACATCACAGATATGCGCAAATGCGAGAATACAAAAGATATACATATATGAATAGTATAAAAGGGTGTCCACATACATGTATACAAGGAATGTACAAGTGTGAATAGAAAAAGGGCACTCACGAGTTTAAAAAGGAAACTCGAGAGACTCACAGGGGGCCTGGAAGGATGGAACTCTGAAGGCCTGCTGGGGATCCACGCTACGCTACGCTGCGCTACTCTGACACACCTCCTAGCTCCAAGACCTGGACGTGAGAATCCAGGGAGTCAAATGATACTCCCCAGGCGAATGTAGAAGCAAACCAAGTGGTGAAGCAGGGTGAGCACAATAATGCATATATCAAGTGGGAATACTCAGGAGGCAGATAGGATAGAGCAGGTAAGAATAGATATGGCATGATAATCATAAACAGGAAATCAGAATAAACCAAGGACGAGCTACAAGGTAGTCATATCATAATACTCATAAAACATGAAATCCGATATAAAGTCCGGGAAAAGCAATACGGTAAGGCACATCACAGATTCATAGCCGTTTAAGTTGCAGGCTTTGGTATGCGTCCCATTCCACATACCTCTACTTACAACTTAAAGAGCCGGTTATTATGACACTTTATTATTACTCGTCTTACCCATATATCTAGGTTGTCTCGGTGTACGGCCAATCACATACATCCATATATAAGCAAGTCGAGGTGTTATTGGAAATCAGCGGTTGTATCGACGAACTATGTTTACAGTGGGTCCCGTACATACCCGGACCACGGCCAATGATTGTTCCGTTGCATGGAAACGGAAGCCAGCCGCAAGGCTCACCATGAGGGACTTATGTATGCCCTATATAACATGAATAAGGAGCCAGCTCTCCCCTCGGTCCCCTGGAGTACCACAGGTCAGACCGGATATAAAGTGCACAACCTAATGCCACTGTAAACACGAACACATATCGATATCCGCATGTTTCCCCCGACCCAATACAAGTTGGTACTTTTTAGGATTTATTAGTTTAATTATCACTTTACGGGAATAACAGGAAATAGACATGATCAGGAATAAGGAGTACATAAGTACTATATAGTCAGGTCACTACATGTAAAGCAGGAATACAATATACAGGTCACTGATCATGATACAGGATAATAAGTCAAGTTCCCGTAAAGGTAATAATCACAAGTCAAGTTATCATGCTGGGTGTAAGGTGATAGCATGATAGGATGGTGATAATGAATAAGCAACCAAACATATAAGAGATAGATAATAATCGGGTGGCAAGGTTATGTCAAGAGATTGATAATAGTCTGGGTAAGTCAGGTCATAACCAGAGGGTCTTACCAAATAGTAGCAAGTCAGGTGGTCAGGTGGTATACACTAGATGTCAGGTGATATACATGTGTTAAAGGAAGCATGCAACTAACTAGTCTGAAGTAATGGTATAGCGAGTGGTAACATAAAAGCAATGACCCAAAGTCCAACAAGTCCAACGACCACGAAGGGTCGGCCACGCATAGCATAAAGCAATAAATGATATAAAGCATGAAATACAATACATGAAGACTAGAGCAATCAATGAAATAGGAAAACAAGAGGGTAGCGAGTGAGAACACTCGCCTGAGTCACCAATATACCGAAATATCTGAAATCCACGGAAGCTTGGGATGCGCCACAAAACCTGATATAAATATGTAGAGAGAAGAGGAGAGAGAAAGAGTTAGAGAGAGAAGGAGAGGTTTAGAGAGAGAAAGTCTAGAGAGAGAAAATGGGATTTTTAGAGAGAGAAAGTGTAGAGAGAGAAAGTCTAGAGAGGGAAAGGGATTTCTAGAGAGAGTCTATTTAGAGAGAGAAAGTGAGATTTTAGAGAGAGAAAGAGATGATGAGAGAGAGAGAGAATCAGGAGAGAGAGAGTGCTAGAGTGAGAAAGAGAGGAGAGAGAAAGAGAGAGGAGAGAGAAACAGTGAGAGAGAATGAGAGAGAGGGGGAGATGAGAGAGAAGAGAGAGAAGAGAGAGATGAGAGAGAGAGAGAGAGAGAGTGCGGAACAGGGCAGGGGGCAGCAGCCCCCTGCACAGGCCAGGGGCTTCCAGCCCCTGGCCGGGAACGGCCGCCGGCCGCCGGCGAAGCGCCGGCGGCGCGCCGGCGCTGGGGTGGCCACGGCCACCCCAGAGGAGAGACAGGGAGGGGGCAGCAGCCCCCTCCCTCCAACAGGCCACGGCCAGGGCTGCTGCCCTGGCCGGGCCAGACTCTGGCCGCGGCAGCGCGGCCAGAGGACAGAGGGGGAAAGGGGACGGGGGCCCGCCGGCCCTCGGTGGCCGGCGCAGGCCAGGGGTGGCCGCCGGCCACCCCAACAGTGAGGGAGAGAGAGGGAAAAGAAAAAGAAAGGAAAAGGAAAAAGAAAAGAAGAAGAAAAATAAGAAAAAAAGGGAAAGGAAGGGAAGGGGCTCGCCGGGGTCGTTGGGCGGCGGCGGAGCTTGGCCGGAGATGGCGGCGTTGATGGTGGTGGTGGCCGGATCTCGCGGGAAGAGGAGAGAGAGATGGGGAAATTGAGGAGTGGAGAAGAAGGAGGAGGAGATAGAGAGAGAGGATTGAGGGAGAGATAAGGAGTTGAAGGGAGAGAGAGAGAGAATTTGGGGGAAGAAGAAGGAAGAGGAGGAGGTGCGGCTGTCGTTGGCGCCAGGGAGAAGAAGGAGAAAAAGAAAAGAAAAAAAGAAGAAAAAGAAAAAAGGGAAAAGATAAAGGGAAGGAAGAAAGAAAATAAGAAAAAGAAAAGAAAAGAAAAAGAAAAGGAGAAAGGATTGATGGGAGATGGTGAGGTGGAGATATTTGTTGATGAGGTGGAGAAAATGGAAGTGTGTGGAAGTTGGTGGAAAAAGGGAAGGAAAAGAAAGGAAAAGAAAGAAAGAAAGATTAAAAAAATAATAATATAATAATAAGGTTGAAAAATCGACTGTCTCCGAAAAATCCCCAAAAATACCCGGAGGTAGAAAACGTCATCCTGATGAATAATATGAAATCGGTTTGCAGAAATTCTATCGGTTTGCCAATTAAAAATCCGGAGTCAACCAGCGATACGGCCGATACCGACTCCGGTGGAATTTTCATAAAATCATAAAATCCTCAGAAAAAGAATGTAGGTAGAAAATATGATTCTAAGAAATAAAGTCTAAAGGACCATCATGAAATTCCTAGCTGTGTGTGAATTAAAATTCCTGGAATCGGTTATCTACCGACTCCGGTGGAATATCCATAAATTCGTAAAATCTTTAGAAAAAGGATTTAGGTAGGAAATATTACTCTAAGAAGAATCGTCTAAAGACTCTTCGAGAAATTCCAAGGTTTGTGAATTAAAAATCCGGGAAGCGGTCAGCGACACTGGCCGACACCGGTTTTGAAGAAATTCATTTTAATTCCAGAAAAATCTAGAAAATCATAGAAAATATATAATAATGGAAAATGATATTTAAAACTAAAATCGGTCAAGTCTAATCACCGGAAAGACCAAATCGAATAATATACTATAATCGGGTTCCTGGTTCGGACTGGGACTGACTCCGAGTCCACGAATCCAAATCCAAGACAAAACAATCATATAAGGAATTCATAAAGCAAAAACAAATACAGGAAACAAATCGAAAAATACGATCGGAAAATCTGAATACGCAACTAAGTACGTATTCCGGGAACGGGGTATTACAGAGGAACAACATCCTGATTGGATAGCCAATATTGTTCCTGTCACCAAGAAGAATGGGAAGATCCGGATTTGTATTGACTTTTGTGATCTAAATGAGGCATATCCTAAGGATAAGTTCCCCTTCTAAACACAGATGTCATGATCGACAACATGTGTGGGTTCGAACGGATATCTTTCATGGACGAATTCTCGGATACAATCAAATTAAGATGTACCCTGACGATGAGAAGCATAGATCTTTTAGGGCACCGTTGGGGGTATATTGTTATACTGTCATGCCCTTCGGATTGAAGAATGCAGGGATAATGTACCAGAGAACTATGAATGCAGAGCATATACGCAAAATAGTGGAATGCTATGTTGACACATTGCAGTAAAAAGTCGTGCCAAAGGTGATCACATAGCAGATCTAAAGACAATATTCGATATTATGCAGGCACATCAACTGAAGATGAACTCCACTAAATCCTTCCTGGGGATAGCCAGTGATAAATTCTTTGGGTTTGTTGTTACATCTAAAGGAATCCACCTTGACCTAGAGAAAGTCCGCGCTATCCAGGAGATGCAACCTCCAAAAAGTCTTAGAGAGCTTGGAGTATTGCAAGGGCGACAGACATATAAATGGAGGTTTATTTCAAATTTCTCAGGATGATGCCAACCCTTCACCAAATTGATGAAGAAGGGTATTTCATTCATTTGGGATGATGCTTGCCAACAAGCATTTGAAGAAATCAAGTGGTACCTCATGCATCCACCTGTCCTTACAGCTCCGGTCTCAAGAAAACCTTTCTTGATATACGTATGAGTAATGGATCATTCTTCAGGAGCTTTATTAGCCCAGAATAATGATCAGGGACACGAGCAGGCAATCTACTACCTGAGTAGAACTATGATTGGAGCTGAACATCGGTACAGTCCGATCGAAAAAGAATGTTTGTCATTGGTCTTCGCCATCTAGAAAATAGGACACTACTTTGTGGGCCAAACTATACACGTCATATCAAAA
Source organism: Agave tequilana (assembly GCA_038442645.1). Taxonomy (NCBI): domain Eukaryota; kingdom Viridiplantae; phylum Streptophyta; class Magnoliopsida; order Asparagales; family Asparagaceae; genus Agave; species Agave tequilana. The sequence goes on along the minus strand of JAVJIF010010078.1, from coordinate 145,733 downwards.
ATCAATCCTTTAAGATTGCTTATAACAAAGCCATTATCACTAAATGGTCGATTGGCAAAATGGGTCATGTTGCTCTCCCAATATGAAATGCAATTCCTGCCACAAAAAGCTGTGAAGGGATAGGCGGAAGCAGATTTCCTAGCTGAGCATCTAGATCCAAGGGCGACCAAATTTTATGAAGATCTCCCAGATGAGGTTGCTGAAGTTTGCTTGACTCAGACATCTTTTAAAGGACAAGTGTGGCAACTCTTCTTCGACAGCGCATCGAGAACGGACCCGCGAAGGAAATATCATAGCAGAAGTGGTGGTAGTACTTGTCTCCCTATAGAACTACATAATCCATCGTGCATTCTCATTAACTGAGCTATTTTCCAATAATTTAGTGGAATATAATGCTCTCTTGATCGTGATGTAAATCGCCGATGAGATTGGCGTTAAAAATCTCGAAGCATACGGTGACTCGAAGCTTATCGTCAACCAGGTTCACGGGGAGTACGAGGTCAGATATGAAGACTTAGTACCTTATCATAACACAACTGTTTGCATGGCAAAGAGGTTCAGAAACTTCTACATTGACCATGTATCTCGCCAGCAAAATGCGCATGCAGACGCACTAGCATCTCTAGCTGCTTCCTTGGCTCTTCCAGCTGGAGTGGCAGAGAAAATACTCGTCTACAACCACGACTTGTATTGTCCAAGATTTGATTTTGAAGACCACCAAAAGCAGATAAGAAATCTTCAAGTCAAAGAAGCTTTAGAGACTTCAACAGGTCCAGAGCTCAGAGATTGGCAATTTCTGGACATTGACTTCGCATTGTACGACATTTTTCCTGATGACCGTAAAGAGGCAACTGCCATTAGAAGAAAAGCCCCTAAATTCTACTATAATGTGATCACAAGAACACTGTATCGCCAATCGCATGATGAAATCCTTCTCCGCTGCCTGTCATATAAAGAGGCACAGGAAATACTCAAAGTGGCTTATGACGGCATGTGTGGAGCTCACCAACTTGGTCTAAAACTTGGGGATCGACTCCGAAGACTCGGATATTACTGGCCAAAGATGATCCCTGACGCCGTCGCTTATGCCAAGCGATGCCACGCTTGTCAAATCCATGGTGACTTTATTCACCAGGCACCGGGGCATCTTCGCCCTGCAACTTCTTCATGGTCGTTCGAAATGTGGGGAATGGACGTGATTGGTCCTATCATCCCACCTTCATCCAAAGGACATCGGTTTATCCTAACCATAACCAATTACTTTTCTAAATGGGTTGAAACTACCCCCTTGAGGGAGGTAAAGACATCTGATATGATCAAGTTCATTAAACATCACGTGATCTATCGCTTTGGCATACCACAACGGATTGTGCATGATAATGGGCCCAATTTGTCAGCCAAGTCTTTCAGAGATTCTGTGACAAGTTCAGGATCCAGAGTGTGTCTTCAACGACATACTACCAAGCCGCTAACGGCCTTGCAGAAGCTTTCAACAAAACCATTGGGAAACTTCTTAAGAAATTCTTCTCGAAGAGCCAATGTGACTGGGATGATAAGTTAGGTGAATACTTGTAGGCTTATCGCACGACAGTGAGGACCCCGACGAAGGCTACACCATTCTCTTTGGTATACGGGTGTGAAGTATACTTTCACTAGAGATCCAGATCTCATCTCTACGTGTCGCCCTGACGACGGAGATGACAAATGAGGAGAAGCATCGGCTGTGACTCCGACAGCTCGAAGCTTTAAATGATAAACGTCTACAAGCTCAACAGCAAATTGAGCTCTATCAAGCTCGAATTACCAAAGCCTTTAAAAAGAAAGTCAAGGAGCAGACTTTCAAGAAAGGTAACCTTGTCTTAGCTGTCAGAAGATCCATGGTGATGACGCATAAGACCAAAGAAAAATTTCAGCCTAAATAGGAAGGACCATTTATAATAGAGTAGCGCCTTATAATCCCAGATGGTGATACACTCATGATGCCAACTAACGGCAAATTTTTGAAGAAGTACTATCCTTAACAGAATTCTTCTTATGATCGGTTAACATTACACCTCTGATCAAAACTGCCCGATCCAAAATGTTTGGAAGAGCACAAAAAAAAGCTTCTTTCTTCCTTCACTGGATCACATCACGGTCGGTCAGTATCGAACCGATCGAACGTTGGTTACATCGTGATGGATGACCTAAACATCAAAGAAGAAACAAAGTGCGGAAACTTCAGTTTTAGCCTTGTTACTCTTCTCTAGTTCACCTATAATCAGGTTAACATTACACCTCTAATCAAAACTGCCAGATCCATGATGTTCGGAAGGGCGCAAAAGCTTCTTTATTTTTTCAAAAGACCACATCACAGTCGATCAGTGTCGAGCCAACCGAACGCTGGTTACATCATGATGTATGATGTAAACATTGAAGAAGAAACAAAGTGTAAAACTTCAGTTTTAGTCTTGTTACTCTTCTCTAGTCTATCTATGAACATCCGACGCCTCTAATGGCTAAGGATAGAGGAAAATGGTTACTTTTAAGTCCAACATTAGTCCTCAACAACTTATTATACTGAGGGGAATAGCATGGCTAGCCCAACTCAAACAGTAGTTGGTAAAGGCATACCAAATCCATTAATAGCTGAGAATTTGCTAAAAATCCTAAGGGACTTGGTCCCATCCTCTTCGTCAAAATCTCTTACCTATTCTCGCCCACAGAATGGTAGGACCACAAAAATATCTGTATTTATTTCTCCAATGAAATGAGCAAAGACTTGCATGTTAACAATAAACCTCTGGCAAGCCATTTCTGTTTTGAACCCCAGCGGTGCCAGTCAAGTTAACATTAAATCTCTGACAATAAGGCCCGCTCAAAATCAATGTTTGTCACATTAAATATTATACCTCTGACAATTCATTCTGTTTTCCACCAAAGTCCCCTACCAATTCCCTCCCACGGAATGGTAGGTCCACAAGCTCAATCACTGCTATGTTAACATTAAACCTTTAACAGTGAAAAGTTTCAATACTCCCCAGCCAGTACAAACTTCACTTGTTAATTCTCATCCACAGAATGACAAGTCCTCAAAATTGCTCGTATCGCAAACCAATTCTTGTCAAGTTAACACTATACCTATGACATTTCAAACTTCACTTGTCAATTCTCGTCTACAGAATGACAAGTTCTTAAAATTGCTCATACCGCAAACTAATTCTTGTCAAGTTAACACTACACCTCTGACATTCCAAACTTCACTTGTCAATTCTCATCCACAGAATGACAAGTCCTCAAAATTGCTCATATCGTAAATCAACTCTTGTCATGTTAACATCATACCTTTGACAAATTACTGTTAAGTTTAACATTACACCTCTAATAGTGATTAAGTTGTTGCCAAGTTTAACGTTAAACCTCTGACAGTTTTTTTCCTCGAACTTCCGTATCGAAGTCGAGATAACTGATGCTAAGTTCAATATTACACCTCTAGCATCCAGTTCATTGTTAAGTTTAACAATACACCTATGATAATGATTTTTCTGCGAACTTCCGTATTGAAGTCGAGATGACTGATGCTAAGTTCAACATTACACCTCTAGCATCCCGTTCATTGTTAAGTTCAACAATACACTTATGACAATGACTTTTCCTCGAACTTCCATATCAAAGTCGAGATGACTGATGCTAAGTTCAACATTACATCTCTGGCATCCTGTTCATTGTTAAGTTCAACAAAACACCTATGACAATGACTTTTCCTCAAACTTCCGTATCAAAGTCGAGATGGCTAGCGCTAAGTTCAAAACTACACCACTAGCATTACCTCCACTGCCAAGTTTAATACTACACCTATGACAGTGGTATTTTCAGTTTTCCCAAACGGAACTGAAACTCCTGTGGATCTAAGTTAACATCACACCTCTAGCTCATATCCTTATTAAGTTAATATCACACCTTTGACAAGATTTAATCTAATCTGTTAAGTTAATATCACACCTCTAACGGTAAAAACTTTCCTAGATCCCCAATAAATCTAGTCTTACTTGTTATTCTGGTCAACAGAATAGTAGGTCCACTTAAAAGTACTATTAGGTTAATTCAGACCTTTAGTGTTTCCATCAAATCCCCAGTTAAATCCTAATTATATTAATACTATACCTCTGATGAAGACTCAGTCATAATCCTCCACAGGATGAAAACTTTACTTATCATTCTCATCCATAGATTGACAAGTCCACAAACCCACTACTCCACTCCTGTCAAGTTAATATCACACCTCTGACAGTAATCTCAAAATTTCTTAAATAGAATTTCTCTGACTCTGACTTGCTAAGTTAAAATGTTACATTTCTAGCAAATCAAAGGAAATCACTTCTGCTTGTCTAGTTTTTAAATAAAAAAGGAAGTCAAGACATGTAAGAAGACAAAAAAAGTGTCACTTTTATTGATATTCAAAAATATGAAAGTGACACAAAACACTCTTATACAATAAGATTGAGTGTTACAACAAAGGAGTACAAAGAAATCCCTCTTGCTCAGCGAAAGGTTGCATTCACTCCTCGAAACATTGAAGATACATGAAGCTTATCCTCTTGACTGTGGCCAGGAACAGCAAATCAACTTCCTCTACTCTTGAGAACAATGGTGTTTCTTGAGGTCGAAATGCAAAGGAGCATTCTAATTCCACCCGACTAACTGGTGCGAAGGTCTTTATAAAGCCGTAATCCTTCGCTTAATGGGAAGCTCCACTGCCAGAAAGTCATCTAATGAGCATGAGTTTTTTATTGCTGTCACTTCTTTGAGTAAGATTGGTGAAGGGAGGATCGAATACCTTACTGGGGACGTCTTCTTTCCTGTGACCTTCAGATGTGCCATACTCACTGTTGCCTGGAAGGATCCAAGACATTACTGGTGCATCATGTCCAATAAAGTCTTGATGTATATCGATAACCATCGGATCTTTCTCGCCCTTGGACAGAAGTTCTGACTTCCCGAATGCTCGCCAATCGAATAAGTTGGCTGGTTTAAATATTCTCCTATGAACCCGACAAAAACGTTAGAACCAGCACCTTCGATATGGCCAAGACCTGCAAGAAATAAAAAGAAAACCAAGGGTTAAAATTCTGTAAAAACAGAAACCAGAAAGTCAGGAGCACAAACGCGGGGTTGAAGTCATGAACTCCTGACGCGAATCTCATAATGTGGAGATAGAAAATATGGATCTAAATGCAGTCTGATATTAGACTCGCGTCTGATACATGAGACGCGAGGCATATATCAAAGACGCGGATGCAGGTCTTATAACTGCCTGAAATGACTTCAAGACGCAAACCTCGCCACACTCGCGTCTGAGACGCAGAGCTTGCCACATTTGCGTCCAGAGGTCACAAAAGAGCAGACTCAAAATTTTCTATGTCAGGAACCCCAAACATGAACCTCATGTACAAAACTCGCTTTTCAAGTCTCAAAACGCGGAGTTCACCATACTCACATCTGAAAAACTTGAGACTTAGACTTTGAATCAACGAGGCCAGTTTCATCAAGTAATGCAAAAGGCGCGTTTGCAGAGCAGGGATGCATGAATCTCAAGAAAAAGATTTCAAAAAGAGATCAAGAGACAGAGTCTCTTCATGGCCGGGGATGACAAAACTTCAAAGAGACCGAGCCTTATCATGGCAAAAATAAGTTCCTACCGAAGAAGAATTCTCTGGAAGTTGGACTTCATTTGTCAAGGCACGACCGTGAAAGCACTTAAAGTAATGCTTTTTAATTTTGAAATCACTTAACAGTGATAATCTTCAAAGAAGATTGAAAGAAAGCAATAAAGTTTTGAGTTATTTTTGTTCTCCGGAACATATGCCCTGAAGAGGCCCTTGAAGGGGAATAATTAAGACAAAGTCCCTCAGAGCGCATGCTCGCGAAGGAAAAATAGTCAAGATGAATGACTGTTAAGAGACTATGGCCTATTTATAGGCTTGCTAAATGGCCTATAATTAATGGCATATAAATCAAAGCCATCAGCCTTAATTCTTACACGAATATCAAATATAGTAGGGATGAGACACGTGGATTTTTGCTCTGGGAAACCCTAAAGACACAAGTTCCCAACCGTCAACGCCGATTTAGCATTGAAATATCCAAAAAAAATTTTAAGTCAAATTGCATGTGACGCTTTGAAGACTGCATCCTGAAGTCCGCATTCTTTCACAAACTCGAAGTCCGCGTTCTTTCACAAGCTCGAAGGCTGCGTCCTGAAGTCCGCATCCTTTCACAAGCCTGAAGACCGCATTCCCTTTATCAAATTGAAGAACGCAGGCCTGCATTTCTCTCAATGATCCAGAACCGTGTTTTCTCAGTGATTCAGAGACGCGTCTTCTCAATGATACAAAATCACGCTTCTCAATGATCTAGAACCACATTCTCTCAGTGAGCCAGAATCGCTTTCTCTCAGTGATTCAGAGCCGTCCTCTCAATGATCCAGAACCGTGTTCTCTCAATAATTTCAAGCCGCGTCCTCTCAATGATTCAGAGTCGCATCCTCTCAATGATCCAGAATCGCGTTCTCTCAGTGATTCAGAGCTGCATCCTCTCAATGATCCAGAACTGCGTTCTCTTAGTGATTCAGAGCCGCATCTTCTCAATAATCCAGAACCGCATTCTCTCAAAGCTCGGATGCAGGTCTTATAACTGCCTGAAATGACTTCAAGACGCAAAGCTCGCCACACTCGCGTCTGAGACGCAGAGCTTGCCACTTCGCGTCCAGAGGTCACAAAAGTGCAGACTCAAAATTTTCTATGTCAGGAACCCCAAACATGAACCTCATGTACAAAACTCGCGTTTCAAGTCTCAAAACGCGGAGTTCACCATACTCACATCTGAAAAACTTGAGACTTAGACTTTGAATCAACGAGGCCAGTTTCATCAAGTAATGCAAAAGGCGCGTTTGCAGAGCAGGGATGCATGAATCTCAAGAAAAAGATTTCAAAAGAGATCAAGAGACAGAGTCTCTTCATGGCCGGGGATGACAAAACTTCAAAGAGACCGAGCCTTATCATGGCAAAAATAAGTTCCTACCGAAGAAGAATTCTCTGGAAGTTGGACTTCATTTGTCAAGGCACGACCGTGAAAGCACTTAAAGTAATACTTTTTAATTTTGAAATCACTTAACAGTGATAATCTTCAAAGAAGATTGAAAGAAAGCAATAAAGTTTTGAGTTATTTTTGTTCTCCGGAACATATGCCCTTGAAGAGGCCCTTGAAGGGGAATAATTAAGACAAAGTCCCTCAGAGCGCATGCTCGTGAAGGAAAAACAGTCAAGATGAATGACTATTAAGAGACTATGGCCTATTTATAGGCTTGCTAAATGGCCTATAATTAATGGCATAAAAATCAAAGCCATCAGCCTTAATTCTTACACGAATATCAAATATAGTAGGGATGAGACACGTGGATTTTTGCTCTGGGAAACCCTAAAGACACAAGTTCCCAGCCGTCAACGCCGATTTAGCATTGAAATATCCAAAAAAAATTTTAAGTCGAATTGCATGTGACGCTTTGAAGGTTGCATCCTGAAGTCCGCATTCTTTCACAAACTCGAAGGCCGCGTCCTAAAGTCCGCGTTCTTTCACAAGCTCGAAGGCTGCGTCCTGAAGTCCGCATCCTTTCACAAGCCTGAAGACCGCGTTCCCTTTATCAAATTGAAGAACGCAGGCCTGCATTTCTCTCAATGATCCAGAACTGTGTTTTCTCAGTGATTTAGAGACGCGTCTTCTCAATGATACAGAATCACGCTTCTCAATGATCCAGAACCACATTCTCTCAGTGAGCCAGAACCGCGTTCTCTCAGTGATTCAGAGCCGCGTCCTCTCAGTGATCCAGAGCCCTGTCCTCTCAATGATCCAGAACCGCGTCCTCTCAGTGATTTCAAGCCGCGTCCTCTCAATGATTCAGAGTCGCATCCTCTCAATGATCCAGAATCGCGTTCTCTCAGTGATTCAGAGCCGCATCCTCTCAATGATCCAGAACTACGTTCTCTTAGTGATTCAGAGCCGCATCCTCTCAATAATCCAGAACCGCATTCTCTCAATGTGTCAGAGCCATATCTCTCTTGATAAATCAGAGCCACGTCTCCATTACAAATGAGAGCTGTGTCTCATTCACAAACTTAGTGTTGCCTGAGTTTCTTTTCTATCATTCATGGTCGTGTCTCAACAAAATAACTAAGGACTGTGTTTCTACAATAGTCAATGATTGCGACTATAAAAGCTGAGTTCATCAACGTAACAAAGAGTCCGTTTGATTCTCAAATGCAAAGAAAGAATAAAGACGAGACAAGAATTTGATAGCTTTTATTATTTGAATCAAAAATGATAAAAGTAATACAAGCACTCTCTTATTTAATAAATGGAATGTTATAAAAAAATGGGAAGATACAAAAGGGAAGCGAGCTAATCCTGCTCCACCAAAGAATATATCCATTTCTGGAGGCACTGCATCTCCTGCTGACGTGCCTTCTCAACTTTCGCCTAAGCTTGAATCCGTAACTCTTTCTCTGATAAGAATTTCTTCGTAGCTAGCTGCGCTTGAAGAGACTCCAACTTAGAAGAATGGGCAATAAGATCTTCCTAGATCAGTTTCTTGGCAGCTTCCAGCTCTTCCAACCTTCCTCTGGCAGCAGCAAGTGATTGGTCACTAATATTGCACATTTATTATTATATTCTCCTACTTATTATAGAATAAACTCTGCATTTTCCTAATTAAATGTTTAATTTATTTGCAGGCCCATTCCTAAAGGAGAGTGAAGAGAAATGAGCCCAAAAGCCCATCAAATTCTGAATTAAATCAGAATTAATTCGAACTCAGCAAATCAGGGCAGATCAGGTCGGTTCAGATCGGTTGAAAACCAGTTAGAACAAATCCCTACAAATTGATCGGTTAAAGCCAAGGATCAAACGCCATTTCGTCAAAATCCCGGACATAAACTACAAATCCAGATAAAGATAAATACAAATCGAGAAACCGGGGAGCACCACCAACAGGGTGTGGCCACCTGGCCACACCCTGGCTGCAGAAACGCGGCCAAAGCCGCGTTTTTACGGCTTTGTTGGTGAGTTAGGGGAGCGTTTGCTCCCCCTATCTTCATACGCTCCTATAGGTTGGGTTTTGCCTATAAATACTGAGATTTTCAGAGCCTCCAGGGAACGACCATGCAGAGATAGGATTTAGTCCACTTTACTATTTTTTAGTGTAGGTTTTTGTTTTTCTTTTCATGTAATTTTTAGTTTTAATTTATGTAAATCAGAGGAGATCAGAGTTTCATAGGAGAATGAGAACGAAGCTTGTGCTGAGAGTGACACCGGTGTAAGGTTTCTTTCTTTTCTCTTATTGTTATGAAATCGAATCTGTAGTTTCCTTTTGTATGTACTTTGTTTTTGTGTTCTTCTTCTTCTTTTCTACTTCACTAATTCTTGTACCAATTGTTATCCGAGTGAGTCTTATAGCATCGAAAGAGCCTTGCCTTTGCGAGTGCCACCGATAGCTCATGACGATGGATTTGAGTCTCTCTGTATCATTTCATGCTTGTTTTGTCTTGATGATGTAATGTGGAAGAAACAATAATCAACTCTTATGGGCTATGCGCTGATTGCCTCCACTTCAAGGTAACATCGTCGCCAAAGATTCAAGGTAAGCTTTTGGTCAAAAGGAGGTAAATAATTATTTTTAGTTTTTCTTTCTTTTCTTGTAACTTTTAGTTTAGATCACCAGCACCACATCTTCCAAATCTTTTTCACTCTTTTTCAATTTATTTGTACATAGTCATTTTCTGATTTTCTCCACCTTCTCATTCTACCACTTTCTTCCTCACTTAACTTTAACCTAATTTTTCCTTTTTCTTTTAAAGAACTAAAGAAGAACTTTAACCATTAATTGTATCTTAAAAGAGAACTTACTAAAAAGCTTCCATCGCTAGTCCCTCCTTGTGGATCACGACCCATATAGCCACTTGATATTGCAGTAGAATTGAGCACTTGCACATCTCTATTTTAAAGTTCTGAAATTCTGTATTTTTGTGCAGGTTCAAGCTCGATCAAATTTTGGCGCCGTTGCTGGGGAGGGACAGTAAGTTACTCTCTTTAAAAGTTTACATTTTTGGTTAACTTTCTTCTTTATTTTTTTTTGTACAGATTCAACAATAAGGAATTCTTGTTGCAGTGGACATATAAGTGGCCTTGGACTCTGCTCAAGAAAGCAGAGCCAAGAAGCCCTCAGATTTGCTACAGTCCTGTAGCAAACTGAGTGAACTAACCTGAATTTTTTTTGCAGGTTGGCTGAATTGCATAGTTAAATATTTGTAGCATTTATTTCCTTATTTGATTCACAATATATTTCTAACACAACAGTAAAATGATGATTGTAAATGCTAAAAAAATGATTTAGACTTTGCATTTAGACACGTGTCTATTTCATTACATTTTCTATTTACTGTTGAAGAGTACTGGAGCAAAGGTACGTGTGCATAGCATGTAATATAAGAACACTTTTGGATTGTTTACATTGCTTAAGTGTTGCTTTTCTTGTACACTGCACTAAATTGATCTAAGGGCTTGTCCTATAAACAAGATAAGGTGGGGAAGTCATTACCCTCCCTTAGCCCACAAACAATCTCCTCACTCACTAATCCAAGCCTAACTAAAATGAGTAGACGTTGGCCCTAGGGACATCTCGGACTCAATTAGGAGATTATCCTAAGGGGGAAAGGTGTTGGAATTTGACTCCTGCCAAATCAGTGTCTAGGAAGGGAATTAAGGGCCGAAAGCCCGAAGGTTGGTGGTTATTTAATTAAGGAACGTTTTTGACGGATAACCTCCCACCAATCTTGCCCTGACCTGGCTGATTAGCTTGTGGTCAAAGTCTGCATTATACCTCCCGTGGACAGTCTAACCAGTTAGGAGTCGTCTAGGTCATAGGTCTACCCTAACTTTGTTTAGTATTTTTTTCTTTATTTGTATGCTTATTTGTTTGTTTTTTTTCTTCTTTGTTTGTATTTTATTGTGTGATATGGCTTATAATAACAATTTTTATAAATTTTAATAGTAATCCATATTACACACCGACCTCTTTTTCGGATATTACCAACCCGGCATATCATAACTTTAACCAACCTAGTGTGCCGGATTGGTCTTATCCGAATCAATATAACCCATGCCCCAATCTTATAATCATAATTTCCAGAATAATTTCAACTCTTCACAGAGTCAGTGGGGATTCACCTCCCCCGAGTCCAATTTTCAACCAACTTGTCCTCCTTATCCACCTAGTCCTCAATATTTCCAAGATTCATACTCAGTTCCACCAGTCCAAAATAGAAAACCATCAATTTGGAAATGAGTATGCGTGAGTTTAAACAAAAATCACAAAATCTGATGGACTCACAATTTCACCACCAATTCCAAGACAGCACTTCATCTTTTCAACAAAATGGTGAACCAATCAACTATGAAAAGATGCTTGAAGCCATGACTCAGGCTTAAAACGCTCATAATCGTGACATAGATATGATGGTTCAATCTCTACGTTCTCACCGTTTGACCAGTTCTGATGTCGCTAACCATTCTGTTAGAGCCGAAGAGTCATGTTGTTTTAGAAATCAAGGTTTCATTTCAGAACAATCATTTGAACTTGCCCAAACTCAAATTTTGAAAATGATATTGACAGTTTGGCAAGTTATTCCTTTCCTGAAATAGAACTTGAGAATGAATATGATCCTGAACCTCAACTTAGTGATTCAATTCTACTTCCTGATTCAATAATGACTCCGGTGTCTTCACCTGATTTCAATCTTTTTCCCGAGTCAACATTGGATCCTGTGCCAATTCATCATGAAATTGAATCGCCCATCTTTGATGATCATATTGAACTTGACCAATTTTACACTTTTGAAAGTCCTATTGACAAATTGGCAAGTTCTCATTTTTATGACATTGAACTCAATGAGAAATGTGACCTAGACTCTCAAATCTGTGATCCAGTTCAAATTTCCGAATCAATATTGACTCCTGTTTTGTTACCCGACTTGAGTAATATTTTAAAGTCAGTTTTGATTCCCACACCTATCATTCTTGAACTTGAATCACCAATATTAAGTCACATTCCATTGTTGGAAACAGAATGTGGACTTGAGTTTCAACTTCTTGATTGTGACCCACTTTCTGAGCCAATCTCGACTCCTGAACCTTTACTTGACTTAAGTCACTTTCCTGAGTCGGTATTAGTTACAGTACTTCCTGAGTCCAAGTCAATCATTCTATCTTTTCACACTCCATTTTGGGACAAGGCGGTTGACAAATTTGACTCCAAAATTAATTATGGAATTTGGAAATTAGATGGGGTTAAATTTTTAATAAAAATCTTTCATGGATACATCATTTTAATGGGTTATATTAGAGAGATTGTTGGTGGGTTCCTCCGAACTCCATGCAAAGTCGATTGAGCCGCATTTCGTGGACCAATCAGACCACGACCGGAACCACCACCTTAAGGTAGTATTTTCCTTCCCTTTCTTCTTTTTCATGCATCCATGCATTAATTCATACATTGAGGACAATGCATGAGATAGGTGTGGGGGAGGGTTCTAACATAACTTTAAAAAAAAAATTAACATTTTTCTTTACTTTTAAAAAAACTTTTTGAAAATAGAAACAATATTTTGACATATTTTTTGTAAGAAATTAAGTCAATTTTAAGGAATAGGAAAATCAAAATTAGGATTTCTTAAATTTGGTCAAAATAAGATTATTTGTTTGATTTTTAGGGTTAGGAAGATAATTTGTCAAAGTAATTTAGTCTTGATCTTTACCTTAATGAAATATGCATACTTCATACACTTACACACTTAGGGTTCAAAAACAAAGATTCTTATGCCTTATATATAAAAAAAAGAAAAAAAAAGAAAAAAATATCTATGAAAGATGAACAAATATAATTATTGATTATCTAGGTACTCTGGCCTAAGCAAGCCTTAGTATTTATGCGAAGATGATTAGATAAGTTTGAGAAAAAATATATATAAAAATCCTCTGATTAAGCTGGGTATTTGTGCCTAATAAAGCATAAGTATTCACGCCTAAAAGGGGTTCATATAATAAAATCCTTAGTTTTGTGGCCTTGTTTGCTCGAGTCCATAAGTCCTTGGGGTGTTTTCTCACCCGGTGCCCTAAGACCGTTTGATTTGGGAGTCATCGATTAAAGGCTCGTTACATGGGCAGATTAGAAAGCCTAATAGAACTAAGGAATAATACCACAAAAAATATATAAATAAATAAGGCATAAGAGTTAGAGTTAATGAACCCTTAGTCAAAATTTTCACGGTCACAAGGTGCATATGACTTAGGGTAAAGTAATAGATTAAATGAGAAGTACAATTTTACTCCTTACTTTGATTGATAACAAATTTTTGAATAGAGACTAAGTTTAGGAATGAAAAATTCAATTTTCCTATAACTTATAGATTACTTAAATCTTACAATTATATTTCAAATATTTTTCTCTTTCAAAATACTTTTTGAAAATACTAACTCTTTGTTTCTCTTTTCTTTATGAATTTTGTGGGTGTAACCTACTGAAAACCCTCACGAGACAAAACTCGTCCTCTAGGGGAAACCTAGAGGTTTAACAGCTTGTTGCACATGCTCAGTGCAATCGCGTGACCTGCGAAAGTGGTCTAATAATCCTTAGTATAGTTTAGTTGTTTTGCTCGAGGACGAGCAAAAGATGGTATGGGGGTGTGATTGGTCACTAATATTGCACATTTATTATCATATTCTCCTACTTATTATAGAATAAACTCTGCATTTTTCTAATTAAATGTTTAATTTATTTACAGGCCCATCCCTAAAGGAGAGTGAAGAGAAATGAGCTCAAAAGCCCATCAAATTCTGAATTAAATCATAATTAATTCGAACTCAGCAAATCAGGGCAGATCAGGTCGGTTCAGATCGGTTGAAAACCAGTTAGAACAAATCCCTACAAATCGATCGGTTGAAGCCAAGGATCAAAGGCCATTTAGTCAAAATTCCGGACATAAACTGTAAATCCAGATAAAAATAAATACAAATCGAGAAACTGGGGAGTACCACCAACAGGGTGTGGCCACCTGGCCATACCCTGGCCGCGGAAACGCGGCCAAAGCCGCGTTTTCGCGGCTTTGTTGGTGAGTTAGGGGGAGCGTTTGCTCCCCCTATCTTCATACGCTCCTATAGGTTGGGTTTTGCCTATAAATACTGAGATTTTCAGAGCCTCCAGGGAACGACCATGCAGAGATAGGATTTAGTTCACTTTTTCATTTTTTAGTGTAGGTTTTTGTTTTTCTTTTCATGTAATTTTTAGTTTTAATTTATGTAAATCAGAGGAGATCAAAGTTTCATAGGAGAACGAGAACGAAGCTTGTGCTGAGAGTGACACCGGTGTAAGGTTTCTTTCTTTTCTCTTATTGTTATGAAATCGAATCTGTAGTTTCCTTTTGTATGTACTTTGTTTTTGTGTTCTTCTTCTTTTCTACTTCATTCATTCTTGTACCAATTGCTATCCAAGTGAGTCTTATAGCATCGAAAGAGCCTTGCCTTTGCGATTGCCACCGATAGCTCATGACGATGGATTTGAGTCTCTCTGTATCATTTCATGCTTGTTTTGTCTTGATGATGTAGTGTGGAAGAGACAATAATCAACTCTTATGGGCTATGCGCTGATTGCCTCCACTTCAAGGTAACATCGTCGCCAAAGATTCAAGGTAAGCTTTTGGTCAAAAGGAGGTAAGTAATTATTTTTAGTTTTTCTTTCTTTTCTTGTAACTTTTAGTTTAGATCACCAACACATCTTCCAAATCTTTTTCACTCTTTTTCAATTTATTTGTACATAGTCATTTTCTGATTTTCTCCACCTTCTCATTCTACCACTTTCTTCCTCACTTAACTTTAACCTAATTTTTCCTTTTTCTTTTAAAGAACTAAAGAAGAACTTTAACCATTAATTGTATCTTAAAAGAGAACTTACTAAAAAGCTTCCATCGCTAGTCCCTCCTTGTGGATCACGACCCGTATAGCCACTTGCTATTGCGGTAGAATTGAGCACTTGCACATCTCTATTTTAAAGTTCTGAAATTCTGTATTTTTGTGCAGGTTCAAGCTCGATCAGCAAGCTTCTGCTCGTTGACTTGAATCAAGGCTTCCACCTTGGCAGTGGCTGCCCGAGCAGTAGTAATGACTTGCTCCGTATTCTTGGTGACAACCTCGAATTCCCTAGAATCATCGATCAATTTTTGGTAGCTGGCTTGGAAGTTATGGAGATGATGGGCCTCTTCAGCCATTTGCTTCTCCATCTCTTTTCTCTCATGTTTCTGAGCTGTGAGGAGCTTATTCAGTATCGATCAAGCCTTGTCCATTGGGCTGGCCTTTTCCAAGATCCTTAGTTCCCTCAGGCATATCCCCAGCTATTCAGCCAGCGTCAAATACGCCATAGCTTGCTCCGAGCTTCCAGTATGACATATGTTCTTGATCTGATTCTCAAGAAACATTCGGGCAAACTCAAAGGAACTCCCCCCAGAAAGGACCAATTCAATGTAGGATTTCATGAAGGCGAAGAATTATTGTACCATTTGATGCACCAATTTTTTCATGATGTCCGTGGCTAGAGATAACCCTGCTGATGCACTCCCGGATCCCCTTTCCATTATAGTACGGATAGTATCCATGGAGATGGGAGCAAACTCAACTCGTGCAGGGGTAAGGCCAACAATAGACTCTTTCGACGCTGAGGTCGTAGCCAACACCTTCGGAACTGTTATTGTGGTAGCCTTCATAGCAACAGGATAGCAACAGGGACAACAACAAACTCCACAGCACTGGGTTCACCAGCCAAAATCTGAACTGCGCTGTCCTCTACGCTGATGCTCGCCACGGGATCCTCTACTTGAGCTACCCCAGTACTCTCTGCAATCATAACATCAATGTTAGTAATAACAATGAAAAAAAGAGTATATGGCACATCTTTGTTTTCCTGCCAAGTTGAGGATCAGAAGATGACAAGTCTTTGAATAAGCTACTTGGGAATGAGGGTTCCCCAATCTCGGTGGTTACACCCTCATGAGGCATCCCGGTAACAGGAACTTCAAGACCCTCCACTGGCCAGCTCCTGGATTATATCCTCAATGTGAGAAGAAACTAATCTATCCTAACTCACTTTCGTAGGCATCACGGTTGCACTTAGCATGTGCAACAAGCCGTTAAACCTCTAGGTTACCCTAGAGGACGAGTGTTGTCTCGTGAGGGTTTTCAGCGGATTACACCCACAAAATCCATAAAAAGGAAAATGTTAGTAAATTAGTTAAATTATTTTATTATTTTGTTACTTATTTTGAAAAAGGAACGAAATATTTAAAATATGTTTGAAGAAACTAAGTAATCTATAAGTTTTAGGATTATCATTTTTATTCATTCTTAAACTTAGTCTTTATATAATAATTCGTTATCAACTTTAGGTAATAATCAAAATTGAATTTTTGTATAGTCTCTTTCTTTACCCTAAGTCATATGCATCCTTGTGAATCTTTACTTGGAATTCTTTAACTTGGATTCTCATGCCTCTTTATTATTATTTTCTCTCTCTCTCTTTTTTAATATGTATAACTCATCTAGTTTTCTTTTGTGTAAGTATCAAGGCTTCTTGAGTCCCTCATACCTAACTAATTGATTATTAGATGTATTAGTACATACATAAATAATATTTATTGGTTTTCTTAGGCTTTCTAATCCACCTATGTAGCGAACCTAATGTCGATGGCTCCCAAACTGGTTGGTTTTAGAGCACCGGGTGAGAAAACACCCCACGGACTTAAGGATTCAAGTGAACTAGGCCACAAAACCAAGGTATTAATTTATAAAATCACCGTAAGACGTGAATACTTATGCTTCTTGAGGCACATGTATCCAGCTTCATTTATATATATATTTTTTATAAGGCACAAGAGTCTGTCTTAGAATCCTAAATGTGAAAGTGTATTAGGAATGCACATTTCATTAAGGTAAAAATTAAGACTAATTAATTATTCAATTTTTTCTCCTATACCTAAGAAAATCTAACAATTTATTTTATTTTGACCAAGTTTTTAGAAATCCTAATCATGATTTTCCTAACTCTTAAGATTAACTTAGATTTCTTTCAAAAGATAAGTCAAAATATTGTCTTCTTTTTCAACTATGTATCTAAATTATATATATATATATATATATATATATATATATATATTCCTCTTTTTTTATTTTTTTATTTTTTTATTTTTTTGGGCAAAGTTTTTACCCTCCCCTACACTTATCCCATGCATTGTCCCCAATGTATGAATGAAATGCATGAATGCATGAATTGGCAGAGAGATAGAGTTACCGATACATTGGGTCAAAAAGACCCATGGCTGCATTTACTTCCGGTACTGATTCCAAAAATATTTTAAGACGTTGACCATTTACCTTGAATACATTTCCATTTTTAGGGTCGTATATCTCTATGGCTCCGTGTGGAAACACAGTCTTAACAATGAAAGGCCCTGTCCATCTTGATTTTAACTTGCCAGGAAAGAGATGAAGTCTAGAGTTATAGAGTAACACTTTTTGTCCTTGGACAAAAGTTTTTCTAGTGATGAACTTATCGTGAAAAACCTTAACCCTATCTTTCATAATTTTTATATTTTCATATGCTTCGTTCCTCAACTCCTCAAGTTCAGAAATTTGCAATTTTCGAAGTTCACCGGCCTTATCTAGATCGAAATTCAGCTGCTTAATTACCCATAAGGCTTGGTGCTCTAACTCAACAGGAAGGTGACAAGCTTTTCCAAAGACTAGTCTATAGGGAGACATTCCTAGAATCGTTTTAAAGGTGGTCCTATATGCCCATAAGGCATCTACCAATTTGCTGGACCAGTCCTTCCTATTTTGATTCACAGTTTTCTCCAAGATAAGCTTAACTTGCCAATTGAAAACTTCTACCTGCCCACTGGTTTGAGGATGGTACAGTGTAGATAACTTGTGCGTTATGGCATATTTTCGCATAAGAGCTTCAAAAGTTCTATTGCAAAAATGTGTACCATTGTCACTAATTATTGCACGAGGGGTTCCAAAGCGTGAGAAGATGTTTTCTTTCAAGAATTTGACAACAACTTTGTTGTCATTTGTCTTGCAAGGGACGGCTTTAACCCATTTGGATACGTAATTTACAGCCAACAAGATGTATTGGTGCCCAAACGAATTAAGGAAGGGACCCATAAAATTAATACCCCAAACATCAAAAAGTTCTACTTCTAGAATTGGATTTAGAGGCATCATATTACTTTTAGAAATCCTTCCTATCATTTGGCATCTTGTGCATGTTTTGCAAAAGTCAAATGCGTCTTTAAACAAAGTGGGTCAATAAAAGCCACTTTGTAGGATCTTTTCGGCAGTTTTGCGGAGACCAAAGTGTCCACCTTAAGCAAATTCGTGACAAAAGGCTAGAACGCTTCTAGTTTCCTCATCGGAACACATCTCCTAGTAATTTGGTCACTACAATACCTGAAAAGGTAAGGATCCACCCATATGAAATACCGGACTTGAGACAAGAATCGGTATCTATCCTGTTTTGACCAATTAGGTGATGTTTGGTTTGTGACTAAGTAATTAACTATGTCGGCAAACCATGGTTCCGTAGAGATGGCTAGAAGTTGTTCGTCGGGAAAATTATCATTGATGGGCAGTTCGTCAGAAGGTGCGTTTGGCACACGAGAGAGATGGTCTGCGATGACATTTTCAACACCCTTTTTATCTCGAATTTCGAGATCAAATTCTTGAAGGAGGAGGATCCAACGAATGAGTCGGCCTTCACATCCTTTTTGAGCATTAGGTATCGAAGTGCAGAATGGTCGGTGAATATTGTGGTTTTGGTCCCAAGTAGGTATGGACGGAATTTCTCCAAAGCGAATACTACTGTCAAGAATTCTTTCTCGGTTGTAGTATAGTTCACTTGGGCATCATTGACTGTCCTACTTGAATAATTGATCACGTGTTGCTTATTATCTTTGCGTTGTTCTAAGACAGCGCCTATCGCAAAATCTGAGGCATCACACATGATCTCAAAGGTGTTGGACCAGTCTGGAGGTGAGATGATAGGTGCCAAGATAAGTTCCAATTTTAGCTTCTCCCACACGCTATTATGTAGGTTCACCTAGAGGGGGGGGGGGGGTGAATAGGTGATGGCTAATCTAATGATCACTTAATGGTGAATGATGCAAATAATGCGGAAGCTAAAAGCAATTATGACCTAATTAAATCTTTTACACTAAACACCACGTATAACCAAAGAGTGTTGCCGAATTCCCCGTGAAGGGCTCTGGACAAACTCCTCTAGATCCCCTTGAATGGGTTGAGGTGCCGCGTTGGCTCTCATGGTTGAATACAAGTGTTAGCAACAATCCCACGCAAGTATATCAATTAAGCACAATGAATATATCAAGCATATAAAGATAGACAATAATTGAATGCAAGATATAAACAAGAGAGATAGAGAGAGAGAGGAATGGCAATCGCAAACACAAGGGTATGTTTCGAGGTTCGAGCACACTTGCTCTACATCCCCGCCTTCGACACACGAAGGATTTCCACTATGCAAGATCCCAATGGATCTCTCCTCGGTGCCGCAACACCTACAAGCCCTCGGACTCCCTAGTCCCGTACACACCGCAAGCTCACTAGCTCGCCGAGGCCGCACCTCAAACACCGAGTTCACACGAGAACTCTAAACCACCACGAGCACACTTGCCTGTCTCCTCAAAGTACAAGAATGAAATCTTGGTGATCTACAACACTTTGACACCAATTACAAACTCTCACAACACAATCCTATGGATAGATAAGGCAATGGATAGCTCAAGTGATTGTGAGAAAGTAAGGAAAGAACTATGGTGAAAAACTCAAGAGATCACTTTAAACACTCTTTACAAAATCTTCCCTTTAGATAGGAAATATTTGCTCACTATTTTGTGGAGAAAACTCTTTTAAAAGTCTGGGAAAAACTGGCTCTAAGAGACTCCAAAATCTTGTTGCAAAACAATGACAAGACCCCCAATTTATAGGCTGCCAGAAAACTAGCCGTTGGGATCTGTCAGAACTGCCGGTCGACCGGCCCGGTCGACCGCCAACGGTCGGATTTCTGACCGTTGGAGCCACGGTCGACCGGTGCGGTCGACCGAACTTTCCAGAGAGCACTACTCTCTGGAGCGGTCGACCGGCACGGTCGACCGTCCACCAGTACACAAATGCGTGCATGTTTGTGCACGTCGGTCGACTGGTCCGGTCGGCCGACTCCTGTATTAGTCGACTATTAAAGGTCACTAGTCGACTTATACGAAGCCTGAAACAGTTTTCTGGGATTTAAAACATGGTCTTTTTGGCTTAAATAAAATCCCATAAAATACATAAAAATCTACAAAAATAGTTTAACCAATATACTTTGATATACAAACATGCTTGCACAAAATCAAGGCATGTTATAAAAGATTGGACTATTTTTGTAACTTGGAAATATTTGGCTCAAGATAAAAACTGTTTTTCCAAAACAATATTTTCCAACACATATTTTTCTAAATCTTCATCAAATACGAAAACAAGATATACTTTTAAGGCATGGTGTGTATGGATATGATCCACACACAATCAAGATGAAATATCTAAGTTTTTTGTCATTAAGCTCTAAATAAGGTTTTGGTTAAAACATATAACTTTGAATACCAAGAACCAAAATAATATTTTCCCCCAAAAAAAAAATCTTTTCTAAGCTAAAAAATCTTTTATGAAAAGACAAGTAAATCAAGAGTGTGTGTGTGATATATACTTGAGCAATCCACCAACTATCTATCCTTTACATTTTACTCTAAAACAAAAACAAAATCTTATACCTAGACACAAGTCTTCATCTTCTTGACTTGGTCCAAGCTTGATCCAAAAACTCCTTGGATCACACCGTGCTATTTCCAAATCTTGACATTTTATCCTATGTTGAGCTATGCACCTACTAAGATCTTGATAATGAATCTGTCACTAATTAAACACAAGATCATTAGTAAACATAACTTCATGAGTTGATCATCATCAAAACTAGGGTGATAGGCCTTTGGGCCAACAATCTCCCCCTTTTTGATGATGACAAAACTCATGGAGTTATATATGCATTGATTAAAGTAAAGCTTCAAAGAAGCTCCCCCTTAACTCATGCATACAAAATAAATAATAGATATGGCAATGAGGCACATGAATATGTATGCAAGTATGGAGATAAAACATGCAACACGCATAAATCAAAATCTTTTTCTCCTATTTGCAATACAAAACATATATGCATAAATAACAAGGAAGACAAATACTTCTCCCCCTTAAGCAATGAAAACATGCATATAGACTCTCAAATACTTCTCCCCCTTTTTGTCAATCATCAAAAAAGGGTTCAAAGTAAAATCAAATCAAACAAATTTTTCTCCCCCTTTTTTTTGTCAAAAACAAAGAGATCAAGAAGGGGTAATATAAATCAATCAATAAAGATTTATATGCGATATACATTCATGAAGAGGAAGACGCTAAGTTAGCTTCCCTACATATATGCATTACATGAGGAAGGGATGACAAGCCCTAACTCACATAACACATATTATGTAATGCATAAGAGGAGATGTGAAGCTCCCCCTACAAACGTATATCATATAAAGAAGAGTTGTCAAGCTCCTCAATTTATAATATACTCAACATGAATCCATATGTAGAAGAGATGTTAAGCTCTCCTTGCATATAGGAAATACATACCAAAACATTTTTTTAAAATTTTTCCTAAACAAAATTTTTAAAGGTATCAGAGCTTTTGTAAAAACCAACAAATTTTTAAGATACCAAATTGAAAATAATCATTATTGTAAAAACATATTGATACTAATTGACATTTAACAAATATGAAGTTGAAGCATTTTGATACCAATAGTAAACATATGAAATTTTTTTTTTTTTTCATCATAAACTTTGTGCTTTTAAAAATGTGAGCCAATTGTGAGTTAAGCACATGGAAATCATATATATGTATGAGAAATGAGTATACCAAGTGAAATTGAAACATACATATATATAAGAAACAAAATATGAGTATATACAAGAATAAGTTCATATTGATACCAATTGAAACGATTCAATGATACCAATTGACATAACAATAAAATCAAGTGTATATCTCATAACCTACCACCCTTCATATGCACAAGGTAAAAGATTTTCAATGAAGCATACAAGGCATAATCGCCCATCCATCCTCCCATAGATGGTAGGGGTTTTCAAAAATAGATTTGAAAATAAGGTTAGTTTGAAAAACTCTACCAAATGAAGAGATTGCACTAGTTAATATGAAAATGTTTTAAAACTAGTACGAAATCCTTCAAGTAAGGAATAAAGCAAAAAGAAATGTCAATAAATCTCAATATTCCTTTAAATCATCACACACATTTTTAAAATATATATATATATTTCAAGATATATGTATGTTTTGACAACAATAAGTATACATACATATCTCTTAAACACAATTGAGTCCATATAAATAGATTTGCATTAAAGGCAAATGACTCAAGAGGTATACATGTATATCTTAAAGTTTGGCAAAATATACATATACATGAAATGAAAACACATGATCATAAATCAAATCCAAAAAGTGGGAATATAAGTTTAAAAATGTATGTATCATCAAAACCAAGCAATACAAGCACATTTCATGGGTTCAAATAAGCATTCAAGCACAAATATAAATAGATTTATTTGTGGCCCACGATATGTACAAGTATAAATCCTAGTGTTGACAAAAACTAACATATAAACTAGTATTCAAATCATGAAGCATCAAATTTTGAGAAAAATAGAATCATGTGTCAATCTCAAAAATTATTTGAAGAATAAACAACTAGTATAAATTATTTTTGAAAAACTAGTTAAAGATCCTTCAAATATATCAAATCTTATGTTTTTCATAAACATAGCTAGATACGTAAAAATTTAAGCACTCATGGTCTATAAGGCTCAAAATGTTTTTAACAAAAGTGTGAGTGTTAAACGATCATGTAAATAGCATTTTTATGAAAATAGTCAATGAAGCTCATAAGTCACATTTTTAACAAAAACACGAAAAATCATTTTTTTTTTAATCAAAACACTAATCATCATGGTATATATATGATTAACCCAATCCTAATAATACACATACATATCCCAAATATTAAAAGAGTCTATTAATGATGTTTGCATGAAGGCAAGAGACTCACGGGTATACATGTATATTTATTAGATTTGAATTTAAAATACATATACATGAAGTAAAGCATAAAAATTGGCAAAGCATGTATAAATGAGAATCATCAAAACTAGTCTATACATATGCATATAGTGGGTACAAATGAGCATGAAGAGTGAATGTATATGAATCAATTTGATACTCACTAAGTGTACATGTATAAAAGCAAGTTTGACACATTCTACATCTAAGCATGAAAATACCACATGAAGCACACAAATCATAAATCATGCTATATGATATATGAAATTAAAAGCATGTACATAAAAGTAGGAGTTTAGAGAGTGTTACCAACTCCAAAGCTCCAAGTATGGTGGTTGTCCCACCAAGCTCCTTGATAGTGATGCATCCCAAAAGTATGTCCATCATGTCCAAGTGCATCCACTACCAAGGCACCAATCCTCTCACGTCTTGTGAGAGCCCTCACCTACATCAAAAACATGGGGTGGGGGTTTTGGTACCCATTTTTGCTTGGGTCCTTTGGGGTTAGACTTGTAAGGAACCCAAAATCTTTTATTCTTAGCAAAATTAAAATGATCTAATCTATCATAACAATATTTTGCTAAATGGCCTTTGCGGCCACAATGTGTACATACGTACACCTTAGTATGCTTATGTGTATGTGTATGATCATGTTGTGCAACATAAGCAAATACATGGTTATGATGTGCATGAATGTGTGGAGTTTGTTTCTTTGAAAACATTGACTCCAACCTAGAATGATTAAAAGCACAAGAGTTCAAAGTTGAACTCAAACCATCCATTTTATCTTTCAAATTCTTAATCTCATTAGTTGTGGCATGTAAAGCATGGTGAGATATAGAATCATTTTTCTTTTTCTTTTTAGAAACAAATTCTTTTTCTTTTTCAACAAATTTTCTTTTCAAAGTAATATTTTCTTGAAAAACAACTTCTTTTTGTTTTTCCACCAAATCAACTTTCTTTTTCAAAATAGTGTTTCCTTCACATAAATCATTCAATTTTGTAAGCAAGGAAACATTCTCATTTTTCAAATCATTGTTTTCTTTTTCTAAGCATGCCATTTTATTTTCTAAAAAATCTTTTTCATTAAGCATGGCATCAAAATTCTTTTTCAAATTTTTGTTATCTTTTTCTAAACATGCAATGCTAGATTTAAAAGAATCTTGTTCTACATGCATGCAAGCAATATTCTTTTTCAAATTTTTATTTTCTTTCTTAATCATGTCATGTCTTTCAAGTAATAATTGACAAAATGTAGAAAGCTCTTCATATGACATGTTAACATCCTCATCCTCGGATTCGGTAGTTACCTCAAGGGGGTTATCCCCTTGGACCATGTAGCACTTGTTGGAGGTGTCGCTTCCAACGTTCGAGTCACTCCCCGCATAGTATAGATCTTTTTCGTCGAGGGAGGTGATGATGTTCCATACTACAAAAGCCGATTCAACATTAGAAACCCTAGATAAATAATCATCATTTAGGGTTGACTTGATAGCATGAAGGGCTTTTGCATTAGCCTCAAAATTCTTACCATCTAAAGAATATGCATTATTAGTAGTGGCAAGATATACATGAATGCCTAAGGCCTTGAGGTACAATGACATCTTAACCTTCCAAATTTGGATGTTAAGAATGTCAAAGGTGGGTGGTGACATGAAGTCCATGGTGTGTGTGTGTGTACAAAATCTTGTGATTAGCCCAAAATGAGGATCTTTAACTCTAGATTGTTAGACCCAAATCAGAGTACCAAGCTCTGATACCAATTGTAGGTTCACCTAGAGGGGGGGTGAATAGGTGATGGCTAATCTAATGATCACTTAATGGTGAATGATGCAAATAATGCGGAAGCTAAAAGCAATTATGACCTAATTAAATCTTTTACACTAAACACCACGTATAACCAAAGAGTGTTGCCAAATTCCCCGTGAAAGGCTCTGGACAAACTCCTCTAGATTCCCCTTGAATGGGTTGAGGTGTCGCGTTGGCTCTCTTGGTTGAATACAAGTGTTAGCAACAATCCCACGCAAGTATATCAATTAAGCACAATGAATATATCAAGCATATAAAGATAGACAATAATTGAATGCAAGATATAAACAAGAGAGATAGAGAGAGAGGAATGGCAATCGCAAACACAAGGGTATGTTTCGAGGTTCGAGCACACTTGCTCTACATCCCCGCCTTCGACACACGAAGGATTTCCACTATGCAAGATCCCAATGGATCTCTCCTCGGTGCCGCAACACCTACAAGCCCTCGGACTCCCTAGTCCCGTACACACCGCAAGCTCACTAGCTCGCCGAGGCCGCACCTCAAAACACCGAGTTCACAGGAGAACTCTAAACCACAACGAGCACACTTGCCCGTCTCCTCAAAGTACAAGAATGAAATCTTGGTGATCTACAACACTTTGATCACCAATTACAAACTCTCACAACACAATCCTATGGATAGATAAGGCAATGGATAGCTCAAGTGATTGTGAGAAAGCAAGGAAAGAACTATAGTGAAAAACTCAAGAGATCACTTTAAACACTCTTTACAAAATCTTCCCTTTAGATAGGAAATATTTGCTCACTATTTTGTGGAGAAAACTCTTTTAAAAGTCTGGGAAAAACTGGCTCTAAGAGACTCCAAAATCTTGTTGCAAAACAATGACAAGACCCCCAATTTATAGGCTGCCAGAAAACTAGCCGTTGGGATCTGTCAGAACTGCCGGTCGACCGGCCCGGTCGACCGCCAACGGTCGGATTTCTGACCGTTGGAGCCACGGTCGACCGGTGCGGTCGACCGAACTTTCCAGAGAGCACTGCTCTCTGGAGCGGTCGACGGCACGGTCGACCGTCCACCAGTACACAAAGGCGTGCACGTTTATGCACGTCGGTCAACCGGTCCGGTCGGCCGACTCCTGTATTAGTCGACTATTAAAGGTCACTAGTCGACTTATAAGAAGCCTGAAACAGTTTTCTGGGATTTAAAACATGGTCTTTTTGGCTTAAATAAAATCCCATAAAATGCATAAAAATCTACAAAAATAGTTTAACCAATATACTTTGATATACAAACATGCTTGCATAAAATCAAGGCATGTTATAAAAGATTGGACTATTTTTGTAACTTGGAAATATTTGGCTCAAGATAAAAACTGTTTTTCCAAAACAATATTTTCCAACACATATTTTTCTAAATCTTCATCAAATACAAAAACAAGATATACTTTTAAGGCATGGTGTGTATGGATATGATCCACTACACAATCAAGATGAAATATCTAAGTTTTTTGTCATTAAGCTCTAAATAAGGTTTTGGTTAAAACATATAACTTTGAATACCAAGAACCAAAATAATATTTTCCCCAAAAAAAAATCTTTTCTAAGCTAAAAAATCTTTTATGAAAAGACAAGTAAATCAAGAGTGTGTGTGTGTGATATATACTTGAGCAATCCACCAACTATCTATCCTTTACATTTTACTCTAAAACAAAAACAAAATCTTATACTTAAACACAAGTCTTCATCTTCTTGACTTGGTCCAAGCTTGATCCAAAAACTCCTTGGATCACACCGTGCTAGCTCCAAATCTTGACATTTTATCCTATGTTGAGCTATGCACCTACTAAGATCTTGATAATGAATCTGTCACTAATTAAACACAAGATCATTAGTAAACATAACTTCATGAGTTGATCATCATCAAAACTAGGGTGATAGGCCTTTGGGCCAACATATTACACTTATTGTCAAAGATGAAGGGCACGTCTTTAGCTAAAAGGTTTGTAAGGGGTCTAGCAATTTTGCTAAAATCCCTAATGAACCTACGGTAAAACCCGGCGTGTCTTAAGAAAGAACGAATGTCCTTCACGCTTCGTGGGATTGGAAGTTTGGCTATGATCTCCACCTTAGCCTTATCCACTTTGATCCCTTCCCTGGATATCTCATGACCTAGGACAATCCCATGCTGCACCATAAAGTGGCACTTTTCCCAATTTAGGGTCAAGTTCTTTTCGGTGCATCTAATCAGCACTAGCTCTAAGTGATGGAGACATTGGTCAAATGAATTTCCATAGACGGAGAAGTCGTCCATGAAAATCTCTAAGAAGCGCTCGACCATGTCAGAGAAAAGGCTTAACATACAACGTTTGAATGTGGCGGGGGCATTGCATAGGCCGAAAGGCATTCGGCGATAGGCAAATGTCCCAAATGAGCACGTGAATCTTTTCTTGGTCCTCTGGGGCTATTGGGATTTGGTTATGCCCTGAGTAACCGTCCAAGAAACAGTAATACTTATGGCCTACTAATCGTTCCAGCATTTGGTCAATAAATAGGAGGGGAAAATGATCTTTTCTAGTGGCAGCGTTCAGCTTACGATAGTCTATGCATACTCGAACTTTGGTAGGTTGTCGTGTTTACACTAACTCTTGCTTGTCGTTTTCTACCACAGTAAAACTGGACTTCTTAGGAACCACATGCACTGAACCCATTCGCTATCGAAAATGGGATAAATAATCCCATTATCTAACAGTTTCATGATTTCGGCTTGTACAGCCTCTTGCATGAGCGGGTTTAGCCTACGCTGTGGATCCCTCTTTGGTTTAACCCCTTCCTCTAGATGGATTCTATGTTGGACTATTTTAGGGCTTAGTTCCTTGATATCTGCCATAGTCCAATCAATGGCTTCCCTATGTCTCCTAAGGGTTGCCAATAGGTCTTCCTCTTGACTATTAGTCAAATTGGAGGCAACTATGACTGGTAACGTCTCTTGTTCACAAAGGTAGGCATACTTAAGATGTTTAGGCAAGGTCTTTAACTCCAACGAAGGAGGTGGCTCGATGGGTAGAGGTGTTAAGCTTAAATTTTCCATCTCTATAGAACTTGGACTTGCTGCCCATTCAATCTCATCAAGGTTGAGATCACTGGATTCTAACTCTTCATCATCTTTTGATTCTAGTGTGAGCTCCTTTTTGTGCTCACTAGTCATATTCTCAATGAAGTTGACCTCAAAGGGCTGGTCGTTTATGTCGTAGGGGTGTTTACCTAAGTTGAAAACATTGACTTCCTTGGTCATATCTCCAAAAGTCAATCTCATAGATCTGTTTCTACAATTTATGATTGCATTAGCGGTTGCTAGGAATGGGCGTCCTAAGATGATAGGAGTTTGGGACCTAGGATTAGACACAGGTTGTCTCTAAAACAATGAAATCGACTGGGTAAATGAATTTTCCTACCCGTATAAGGACATCATTGATCTCTCCCTTAGGAACTTTAATTGATCGATCAGCTAATTGGATTGTAACTTGGGTTAGGTTGAGTTCACCTAATCCAAGTTGTTGATATACGGAGAAGGGAAGCAAATTAATGCTTGCTCCTAAATCGAGGAGTGCTCGACTAATTTCAGCTTGACCTATTGTGCAAGAAATGGTGGGGCAACCAGGGTCCTTGTACTTGACTGGGATCTGGTTGGACAATAGCTCACTAATATTAGTGGCTAGAAAAACCTTCTTAGGCACATTTGTCTTTCTTTTCTTGGTGCACATGTCCTTAAGGAATTTGGCATAACTAGGGACCTGTTGGATTGCATCAAGAAGTGGTATATTGAGCCTAACCTGATTAAATACCTCGAGCAGTTTCTCCATATGTGCATTATTATTACTCTTAAGCCTATTTGGAAATGGGGCTATAGGCTGGTGCACTTGTTTTGTTGATTTATCAACTTCAGTTTCGTTGGAGTTTTGTGGAGATGGAGTGGAATTAGATGGAATGGACAATTGGGCTGGGTCCTGTGGCATGAATACTTGATTATCAACTAGTTTCCCTGATCTTACTGTATGAACCAAGTTACACTGGTTTGGGTCTTGAGCCTCATTAGCTTGCCTAGGATTCCTAGGGTTTGGCAATAGTTGACTTGGTAGAGTTCCCTTTTGTCTTTCTTGTTGATTCAGTTGCATCTCTATCCTAGTCAAGACTTGAGCCAGTGTGTCGTGGCTTTTAACTAGAGTGTTCACCTTTCTTTCCATATTGGAGAGTCTTGTTTCCATTTGTAAATTTTGGAAAGAATGTGGAGGATTTTGATTGGGGTAATTTTGTTGATAAGGAGGATTTTGAAAATTGTTGGAGAATTTGGGCCTTGTTTGATCATTGTTGCTTGGGCCCCATGAAAAATTTAGGTGATTTCTCCAACCGGGATTATAGGTGGACGAATATGGATTGTTAGCGGGCCTTGTGAAGGCCGCACTCATATGTTCGGGCAAAGTTTGATGAGCTATAAAGACGGGACATTCCTCGAACACATGGTTCATGTCTTGACAATAAGTACAGCCTGCCGAAGGTGTTGGGCTGACTTAGTTCACTGAGACTGGTTCTTTAGTTTCAAGAGGTTCTAATCTTCACATCATAGTAGCTAGTTTAGCGTCAGTAGCTATGTTAGCCTCAATGGAATGGATACCTCCTTTAGAAGAACTAGGGTCATTAGTCCTAAATTTTTCCGGAGTTGGTTCCCATTGAATGGTATTATCAGCTAATTCTTCATATAATAACCATCCTTCATGTTCGTTCTTTTTCAAAAATCCTCCTTGGCACATGGATTCTAATAGCGTTTTAGTTTGATATTCTAATCCATCATAAAGAGCTTGACAAAATCTCCATTTCTCTATCCTATGGTGAGGGCATTAGGCAAGGAGGTCCTTAAAACGTTCGAAGTACTTCCAAAAAGGTTCATTGGTTATTTGCTTAAACTGTAAGATGCTTTTCCTAATTAGTGCAGTCTTGTGAACGGGATAAAACTTCTTTAAGAAGGCTTTGACGAAATTATCCCATGAGGATATGGAACCGGCCTTTAGACTGTAGAGCTATTTCTTTGCTAAGTCTTTCAAAGAGAATGGAACAAACCGTAATTTGATGGCATCTACTCCTAGGCTGGGTATTTTCATCATGAGACATACTTCTTCAAATTCTCTTATGAAAAAGTATGCATCCTCAGATTCAAGTCCATGAAATTTGGGAAGAATGTTGATGTATTGTGGTTTGAGCTCAAATTGGTCAACACCTTCATCGGGTAACTGAATGCAAGAAGGAAGAGAGGTCCTAATAGGATAGAACCTATCTTGTAGTGATGGTGGTTGTGCCATGTGTGAGTCGGGTTTTTGTTCGGGTGGTGAACTGGTTCTAGTTAGTCTAGATGTGAATGGGTCTCTAAACCAAACTGACATGCACAGTTAACAAACAAGTTCACCCAATCAATCAAGAAAGAGAAAAAAAATAGTCAAAAATCCTATTCTAGAGTAAACCTTGACCTAGACGACTCCTAACTTTAGACTGTCTTTAGGAAGTATATTACCGACCTTAACCACAAGTTAATCGGCCATGTAGGTGGCAAGACCGGTGGGAGGTTATCCGTCAAAGACGTTCCTTAATTAAGTAACCACCGATCTTCAGGCTTTCAGCCCTTAATTCCCTTCCTAGGCACCGATTTAGTAAGAATTAATTTCGAACAACTTCCTCCTTCAGCCAATCTCCTAATGAGTCCGAGTTGACCTAAGGCCAACGTCTAGTCAATTTTTATTTTAGGGTTAGGGTTGTGAGTGTGACGGAGATGATTTGTGGGCCAAGGAAGGGTGATGAAATCCCCACCTTATCTTGTTTATGGGATTTGCCCTTAAATTGATTTTGTGCACGTGTAAAGCAATAGACAAGTAGTCACACAAAAGCAGTAAATCAGCCAAGGGTGCGTTCTAGTCTAATATGCAATGCGAACGTACCTTGTCGCCAGCACTCTTCAACAGAATTTAAAAAAATTAAATAGACACGTACCTATGATGCAAGAGTCTAAATTTTTTTTATTTTTCAACGAATAGGTTACTGTTAATTAGTTAGCAGTGTGCAGGGTGATCACAGAGAAAACTTAACAAAACAGTAAATAGAACTTTTAATTTTCAGCAATCTACAGAAAATTCAGTGAGTAGTTCACTACTACTGCCGCGGAAATGCGTATATGCCCGTGTTTGCGCGGCTATGTAGTAGGCTCTGCTGCTCTGCCTTCTAGGGCAGAGGCACAGAGTTGCTATATATCCTTTTTGTTGTTATAGTTCCTATTCTTTGATCCTGCAAACAGAAAGAAAAAAAAATTAGATTTGAGAATATCGTGTCGTTCCCTCCCCGGCAACGGCACCAAAATTTTGATTGAAATGAGAAATTGTATTAAAAATAGTTTAAAAGTTAGCAAGTCTCAATTCAATTTAACCCGTAGCAAAGGCTAGACGGGCCGATCCACAGGGAAGAATGCGATGCAAGCGTTTCAGAACGATCTTCTCTATATTTCACTTAGAACAGAAGAAAAAGAGAGATTGATTAGATTTGATTGATTTTGAGAAATCTAGTTTACTAATCATCTACCACAACCCATAGTATTAGTCTCAAATAATGAATATCATATTGAAATAATAAACATCCACCCTAGGTTATTAATTGCTATTCAAGCAAGATGAATAATATTGGAACCCTAACTAGTGTACACTAATAATGATTAAACAGTTGTTCATCCTAATTTCAAACCATAGCATAAGAGAAGTTTAACTTAAATTTATGCTATCAAAGTTTTTAAGTATGAATTATGAAGAACTATTACAAAGTGTAACCTAGATTAAAGTAAACCTAATCAATTCATCTTCAAGAAGATATTTTTAATTCTAGGGTTTCTAATAGTAGCTATCAATCAATTCACTTTTTTTAAACTAAACTAGGGTTAATCGAGAGATTAGTAAACTTTGATTTTAATTTAGTTATTCATTTTTTATGTTATTTTCAAGTTTTTATGTGGAATCAAAGAATTGCAAGAAAATAAAAGAAGGAAATAAAACAATTAATCTAAGCAGGAAAGCGGAATTAAATTGCAAAGAAGAAAAGAGTAACCTTTATTGGGTGTCACTGACCAATTTACAAAGCTCCTCGTTCTTCAAAATAATCTTCTTCAAATAAAAACAAAAATACAAGAAATTTCGGAAATAGAAAAAGATTTAAAGAAAAACCCTAACTTTAGTTGCTGGATGTCCCCTCTCTGTTGCTCTGCAGGGGTATTTATAGGCGATATAGGAAGTAGAGTTCCAATACAACTCTCCCACAAAATCACGTTACCAATCTCATCCAAAGAGCCGCGAAAACGCGGTTATGGCCGCGTTTCCGGGGTTGGCCACGCGCTTTCTTGCGTGGCCTCCTCTGGATCGTCCATCTGGGCGCCTCATTCTGGATTCTGCATGCAGACTTTCTATCTTGAGAATTTGGGATAACTTGGGAAGCAAGTTATCATAAATCCGAATTTTTAAAATGATTCTTGTCTTTAAACTTTTCTCCTTTTATCTTTAGCCTCGTCTTGCAAGCAACTAGGGTTGAGTAGAAATCCATCTCATCTTATCCTTTTCTTTCTTT
Organism: Agave tequilana; assembly: GCA_038442645.1. NCBI lineage: Eukaryota > Viridiplantae > Streptophyta > Magnoliopsida > Asparagales > Asparagaceae > Agave > Agave tequilana. Next base: position 112,955 of record JAVJIF010010078.1, on the reverse strand, counting down.
TTTAGTAATTAGGAGTTCTATTTTATCCTTCCTTTTCCTCCCTTAGATTTTAAATAAATAATTTAAAATCCAAGTTTAGATTAGCTTAGATAATGTAGAAACTTCTAAATTACTAAATTTTTCCATATGGGCTTTTTGGGCTTTTGGGCTTCATTCAGGCTTTATTTCTTTATTTGTTTAATTACTCAAGGCCTGCACACATTAAACAATAAAATATTAGTAGTAGTGCGTAATAAAAGAATAAATAGGGAAATATGATGGTAAATGTGATGATAAATATGCACTTTTTGCTACCTATCAAAGACAGTCTTAATATCCATTTGGTGTAACTCCAGGTCGAAGTGGCACACTAGTGCCATGATAATTCTAAAAGAATCCTTCATGAATAGTAGGGAGAAAGTCTCCTTATAGTCAATGCCCACTTGTTTGAGTGAATCCGTTTGCGACAATACGTGCCTTATACCTTTCGACATTGCTTTTCGAATCCTTCTTGGTTTTGAGCATCCATTTACAACCAATCTGTTTCTTTCTTTTAGGTAAATCTACTAAATCTCAAACATCATTGTCCTTCATGAATTTTAACTCATCTTTCATAGCATTTGACTACTTTGTGGAGTGAATGCTGAATTTTGCCTCATTCAAGAATATAGGATCATCCTCCAGCCTTATGTCAAACTCATGCTCTTGGAGATAAACTATATAGTCATTTGTAATGGCTGATCTCCTCTCTCTAGTTGATCTCCTAGGCACTTATGGTTGAGAATTTTTGGGTTCTACCTCATCAGGAGAATCTACTTCAGAATGAACTGTATATATACCTTGGTGTACAACTGTATTTTCATACTGAAGTGGAACAATTACTTCATTATTTGGAACAATTATCATGAGTATAATAATCTATTCTTCTTCAAATGTGAAATCCTTATATAGTTGACTCCCACTGTGCTGAATATCCTCAATAAATTTAGCATTATCTATCTCTATTATGTTCTTAGTGGAGGGACAGTAAAACCTAAAACCTTTATACCTCTTACAATACCCTACGGATAAACAGCTAATTATTCTTAAGTTCAGCTTCTTCTCATATGATTTATATGACCGAGCTTCCGCTAGACAACTTCAAACATGTAGGTGCCTAATACTGAGAGATTTACCAGCTCATAATTCATATGGGATTTTAATTACTTTTTTGTTAGGTACTCTATTAAGGAGGTAAACAACCGTCTTTAAGGCTTCACTCCATGATGACTCTGGTAGAGTAGTGTGAGCTATCATACTCATCCTTTAGTGTGTGATTTCGTCTCTAAGCAACACCATTTTGATTAGGTGTCCCTATCATGGTGTACTTAGCGATAATGCCACACTCTTTCAGAAATTTACAAATAGTCCTGGACATCTACCTAATCATCATATCTGCCATAGTACTCACCATCACAATAAGATCTAACGGGTTTAATCTTTCGGTTCTGTTAATTTTTAACTTCAGCTTTATAGATTTTAAACATGTCAAGTGATTGGGATTTCTCATGAATCAAGTATAAATACTCATAACGAGAGTAATCATCTGTAAAAGTGATGAAGTATCTGTGGTCATTCCAGAAAGTTGTAAGGAATGGGCCACGAATGTCTGTATACAACAAATCTAACACTTTTGAACTTCGTCTAGCACCAAACTTCCTAATGTTTTTTAATTAATGTTCACTTAGTGCCTAGACTATTCACATATAAAGATTCAGGATATGAAGCATGAAGTTTTAATTTATATAGCCATCAATCAGAATTTTAGTACCAATAATTTTAAATTGAAAAGTAGACTAAACATTTCATTATCAAGAGTGACAGTAAAACCAAATCTGTCTAACAATGAAATAGAAATATGATTTCACCTAAAGGACAATACATATAAACTCTCATCCAAATCTAAAACAAAGAACTAGAATTTAATCTAAGGCTACAAACTCCAACAACTTCAACTGCAACTTTATTCCCATTATCCATGTACGTATCGCTCAGTTGGGTTGGGCCTCCTTTAGGTTTGATAGTTCCGCATTGAATCGTTTATATGAATTATCTATCTACCATGTATGGGGTGACACTAAAGCTAAATTAATTTCAAAACAAACATAATTATGAGATATACCCTTCTTAATTAGCCATTTCTGATGCTTTATGCAATCTGCTTGAGGTGGCCCACTTTATTGTAGAAGAAGCATGCAATGACCTTAGGTTTTTTTTCTCCTGCACTTTGCCACTTAGGATCGGTAACTGTAGTGGTGTTTATGTTCCTCACTTTAGTTATATTTTTTTCTTTTCTTATTAGAAGTATTACCTTGATGCTAAGTGAGCACTTTCAGTCTTTTCTTTATTTCAATCTTTCTCCTTATCGGACACACTGACTGATGAGCTCAATGAGACTCCAATTTTCACTTTGAGCATTATAAATAATCTTGAAAAAAAGTTATATTGTGTAGAAAAAGAGATCAGAATGAAATACACTAGAAGCTCTTCAGAGAGTTTCAATTTCAGTGCCTTTAGTTTAGAAAGAACATTGGACATTTTTATAATATACTCCCTTATGTTTTCTTTGTCGTTATAGCGCATATTTATCAGCTTGTTAAGATGTTGCTGGCCTCAACTTTATCTAATTTAATAAACCGGGCGGTTACTTCAGCTGGAAAACTCTTAGCACTAACTTTATCTGGCATAGAACCCTTAATAGTTATAAGAATAGAATATTTTATGACCAGTAGACACATCATATTGGATCTCTCCCACTTATTATAATTGGTTTTTTTTAACTGAACTTTTGTTAGTGATAGTAAGGTTTCATCAGTCCTTAAGGTATAGTCTAGGTCCATGAATCTAAGAATGATCTTTTACGTAGTCTTACTTAAAGCTTGTACCATTCAATTTAGGCTACATAAGTTTAAAATTTCTCATCAATTTAACATAAACATTACATTTAACAAAACTCTATTGTAATAGGCATAAAAATTGAATTTCAGAAAATGTAACCAGTTTAACCGATAGAGCTGTCGGTCAAACTTTCAGAACAAGTTGTATCTCTATATGCCAACACTGTATTAGCCCAATATAGATATCCTAAAGTCTAGGTCTTATGTAAGAGAATAACCTTCCTTTGAGCCGATTGTCTCTTTATAAGATTGGTCCCAAAGTTTAAGTTATCTTTATCGACCATATAATATATGTAATGACCTGGCCATAATGACAACCTTTCTTGGACCGATTACCACACGCATGGGCCACACAAATCTACATATCTGGATTATTGTTCTGTCATCGGACTAGTTGATGAGGGTAATGCAATGTGGGATTATAGTGTGACAACCTTCCTTTGGGTCGATTACCACACACCAAGGTTCTCTCACTTGCATTACCCACATCAAGTATCCGATACATAATTCGGCCAATCAATAGTATTATTTTGGGCTGGTTATTGTTCGCATGAACTATACACACAATTAAATAAGCTCTTTTATAAATTCTTTAATTTGAACATGTATATATTTTTATTTGTGTGTTATCAACTGTAGTAATCATCAATATTTCTTATGCTATAGCAATAAATATTGATGAAGCGGAAGCATATAAGGATACCATAACCATGTTAAATAAACACTTCAATGCCTTCTTTATGTCTGCTAACTATTATTTTGTCATGTCTAGTGACTGTAATACTGTAATGCTCGTTAAGACTTTCGAAATAGCTATTTACATGCTCAAAACAGAGGTCGAATGAGCCCGTAATAGTTAATTGAAGTTTCTCTTGGCAAAATAAGTCTGCAATGCTTATCGAGTCTGAATCAGACCTGACCCGCAATGATTAAGTTATGAGTTTCCTTCATGGGTCGGATTTAATAAAATGAATAAAACCCGATTAGTTTAATGTGGGATTGAATGAGATTAGGTTTTTTTTATTTGATTAGAATTCAACCCCAAAATTTTCTTAATAGACTAGAATTCTATCTCAACCCTAAAACTCAAATCAATCTCAACAATCCCAATTAAAATTTAATATGATATTAATTAAGAGTAAGTTTCTTTATTAGATTAAAACAAATTCTATCTCTAAAATTTTTAATCTTATAATATCACATGATTTAGAAACCCAAAATAATTAACCTTTTTTTTTGCTGTGTTTTGCCACTGACCACTGCCAGCCCATGGTGGCTGGTGGGGGGCGCGACAACAGTGGCTACGAGCCCAGGCAGGGCTCGCCTGCATGTAGCACTTGCATGCAGGCTCCTCCCGCCTACAAGCAAGCGCATGCATGTGCCACCTGCATGCATGCAATGTGAACCTTTTTTTAACTTTTTTAAATTTCTGTTTTAGTTTAAAAAAACAGAATTAAAAATAATAACACAGAAAAATTATGAAAAAAATATATACATAATTCAATTTAATCATCAATTTAATTCAAAATAATTCTTTATTAAATTAAATAAAGGGACCGACTGTAATTTGAATAGATCGAGGTCAAAATTTTCTGCAGATCCTGATGATCTGATAAAGAGGAGGCTCTGATACCAATTGTTAGATCTAATAATTATTCTATGCAAGATCTCATACATGCAGTATCCTCTTTATCAAGATTAAAAGGAAAGAGGGTTTGGCATACCTGATTCCATTATGAAAGGGATGCCGAAAGTTACATGATCTCGAGGACGCCAGAGTTGAGGGAGGAGATTCTTCTCTCCAACCTTCTTGATCCTTAGAGGAGATGAGAGGCCTCCGAGAGAGAAATAGTCATAATTGATTGGTTGGTGGTGGAGAGGTAATCCTACCCATGATATCTATAGCATCAAGCAATCCTAGTTTAACTTATAAAATATCTAGACCCTTGATTGATAATACGAGTTCCACACGTGTAGATGAGTCCCACATCTTAATTTTGATACACTCACGGCTAAGTGTAATTGAAACATGTCTAGACCCAAACCATCAGACTTGACCAATTCTTTATTGGGTCCAACAACATAGGCTTATAGAGCTGGGTGTATAAATCCAATTAGACTTGCGTAGGCTCAAATTAATTTAGACTCTAATCCGAATAAGTCTAGCATGTTGTTGTTAGCTGGAACAACCTTCTGATTATCCTTATGGTATTATTTCTAATTTTTATTTTTCTTGAAGTCTCCTTTCTTGAAACTTTTCTTGTTGGCAGCATTGATGGAGAGTTTTTTTCATACCTGACTGAAGAGTTAAGTGTGCATATTCAGTCTTACCTTTCTTGTGATGCTCTTCTTCAACAATACATGTGGCAATTAGATCATTCAAACTCCATTCCTTTTCTTGATTCTTATAGTGAAATTGAAGCATCTCAAAGCTTTTCGCGAGAGAAAACACTGCCAAGTGTGTTGGCCCAAAGGCCCATCATTCTAATTTTGATGATGATTAACTCATGTAGTTATAGTACTAATGATCTTGTGCTTATTTAGTTTCAGATATTTGATCAAGATCTTAGTAGGTGTTTAGCATCAACAAAAGATTCGAAGTCAAGTTTTAAAGTTAGCACGTGTTGATTCAAGAGCTTGCGTATCATGATCGCATCAAGTACTCAAGAGGAGTCTAGTTCATGGATCAAGGTTTGGACCAAGTCAAGAAGGAGAAGAAGATTTTCAAGAAGACTTATGTCATGATTGTAAGTGTTAAGATTTATTTTTAGATAAAATGTAAATGATAGATTAGTTGTGGATTGCTCAAGCTCATATACACACACAAAATTTATATGTGTTTTCATAAAATAGTTTCAGTTTTAGAAAATACCGCCGGGTACTCAAGCCCTCGTCGATTGAGAGAAAGAAGCCCCTCGTCTCTATAAACAGCCCAGTCCCCCGAGTAGTCTACGAGGCCAAGCAGACAGGTTTCGACCTCACTTTGTCCGGCCTGAAGGAGTACTGCATCTCGGGACTACCACGAGGCGGCCTCCCCAGTCCCTTGGTCGCTGGTCGAGCATGAGTACGTACGTCTATCACGTTTTTCAGCTTGACTTTACTTTATGAATCAGGGGGGACATACTGGACGTAACAACTCCCGTCGGTTTTGGTTTTGAGCTTCAAAATATATATCTTTATGTTTCATGAATAGAGTTCATAAAAATGAGTTTATATAGTTTATATGTGTTTTGAATTTCATCCATGTACATTGTTGGTTCAAATATTTAGAAAAACTTATTTGATATTTCTATATCATGTGTTTGAGTTTTGTATTTATCAAAACTTATTTTAGAGCTTATTGTCAAAAACATAGATATTTCATCTTATATGTGTATTGGATCATATCTATATACACTAAACTTAAAAAGTTATTAAAATATCTTGTTTTTGTATTTGGAGAAGTTTTGAAAAATTCGTTTTTCAAATTAAAGATTGATTTTGAAAAATACGGATTTTTGTTTAAGGCTAAATTTCTGCATTACAAAAATGGTTCAAAATGTTTGTAATATGTGTTGATTTTTTATCACACATATTTGTACTTCAAAGTATTTCAATGAACTTATTTTTGTAGATGTTATGTGATATTATGGGATTTTATTGAAGTTAAAAGACCAAGTTTTTAGTCCCCAAAATTTCAAACATGGCCTTCTGGCGGTCGACCGACCAGTCGACCGAGCCAGAAGTCGGTTGACCGGGCGGTCGACCGATGTGCACAGAACGTGCACAACTATTTGGCTTGAGGGCCGGTCGACCGGGCGGTCGACCGTCCAGAGAGCTTTGCTCTCTAGATCTGGCCCCGGTTAAAGCTCTCTGGATCTGGCCCCAGTCGACCAGGCGATCGACCGACAGGTCAAGCCCAGGGAACGGTCGACCGGGCAGTCGACCGGTAGGCCCCAACGGTCAGAAATATGACCGTTGGCCGGTCGACCAGCCGATCGACCAACAGGTCATTCTGACCTGCAGTTTGACCCCAACGGCTAGTTTTTGGGAGTCTATATAAGGGGGCTATTTTGAGCTGTTTTCTATAAGATTTCAAGAAGGTTTTTGAGCTAATTTTTCCTACCTATCTTAGAGGTTTTCTAATAAGTTTTAGAGCTTAAATTCTATATCAAAAAGAGTGCTTACTAGAGTGATTCTCTTGTGTTTTCCAAAAGGATTTCTTGAGTTTTTCCTCCATAAATCTTAGTTTTTCTCACAAAAGCTTGATCTTTTCATTACCATATCTATCCTATAGGAGCTTTGTTATGAGAGTCTTTTTAGGCGATCCAAGTGTAGAGATCACCAAGTGTCCATTCTTATATTTGAGGAGGCGAACTTGCGGGTTCGTGTTGTTTCGAGTTCTTGTAGGAGCTCGATCTAGAGGTGCGGACTCGACAAGCTGTGTGCTTGCGTGTGTTGTTCTTGCGGGAACGAGAGAGGGACTAGTGAGTCCAAGAGTTTTAGTGTGAACTTGTTGTAGGTGTTGCGGCACTGAGTGATCTTGCGGGATTATTTTTAGTGGAAATCCTTCATAGTGTTGAAGGCGGGGACGTAGAGCAAGGGTGCTTGAACCTTGAAACAATTCTCCCGTGTTTGCGATTGCTCTCTCTTACTTGTGTTTATATATCTTGCTTACTTATATCGCTTATCTCTTTATACGCCTGATATACTTGTGCTTAACTGATATATGCTTGGGATTGTTTGCTCACACTTGTATTCAACTAAGAGAGCCATGGTGACACCTTAACTCTTAATCTAGAGGAATCTTAAGGAGATAGTTCAGAGCCCTTCACCGGGAATTTGGCTACACTCTTGTGTTATACCTTGTGTGTTAGCTTAATAGTTTTAGTTTGCATATATAGTTTTTATTTCCGCATTGTTTGCATTAGATTAGCTAGTACACCTATTCACCCCCTCTAGGTGTACATTCAATTAGTATCAGAGCTTGGTGCTCTTGATTTGAATCTAACAATCTTAAGTTAAAGATCCTCATTTTAGCTAATCACAATATTTGTTTACACACACACACATGGATTTCATGACACCACCTATGTTTGACATTCTTAACATCCAAACTTTGAAAGTTAAGATGTCCAAGTACCTTAAAGCCCTAGGCATCCATGTTTATCTTGCCACTATTAAAGATTCATATTGTGTAAATGGTAAAAATCTAGAGGCTAATGCAAAGGCCATCCATGCATTAAAGAGTACCCTAAATGATGATTATTTATCTAGGGTTTCTAACTTTGATTCGGCTTTTGTAGTATGGAACCCGCTAGTCTACTTTGGTGAACAAAAACAATACTATATGGGGAGTGACTCGGATGATGAAAGTGATGCTTCCAACATATGCTACATGGTCCAAGGGAATGACCCCCTTGAGGTAAATTCCGAATTCAAGCTAGAAGAAGATATTGACATGTCTTATGATGAGCTTGCATCTTTTTGTCAAAATTTTTTTAAAAAATATGAATTGTTGAAGAAAGAAAAAGATTTTTTTAAAAATAAATTTGAATGTGTTTCAAAAGAAAATAATTTTTTAAAAAAGGAGAATATTTCCTTATCTTTAAAATTAAATTATATTTGTGAAGGAAATAGTTCTTTGAAAAACAAAATTATTTTGGTGAAAAAAGAAAAAGAGATTGTTTTGGAAGAAAATAACTCTTTGAAAAGAAAAATTGTTTCAAAAGAAAAAGAAAACATTTCTAAAAAGAAAAAGATTGTTGATTCTCATTCTTGCCATGTCTTTCATGCTAATAATGTTGATCCTTGTCATGTTTTTCATGCTACTATTGATAAAAATGAGATTCATGTTTTGAAAAATAGAATTGATTATTTGAGCTCAAATTTGAGCAATAGTGCAGTTAACCATTCTAGATTGAAAATTTTGGTTCAAAAGAAACAAGCTCAACATGTTCATGCACATAACCCATGGCATATATATGTACACTATGCTCACATTCACACCACTCATATGCATGCTAGAGTTTATAAATGTACACATTGCGGCCGCAAAGGCCATCTTGCAAGATTTGCTTTGATAGACTAAATTCTATAAATTTTATAAATTATGATGTTTGGGTTCCTTATGATGCTAACCCTCGTGGACCCAAAAAGAATTGTATATCAAAATTCTCACCTCTTGTGTTTGATCTTGGTGTGGGCTCTCACATGACGTGAGAGGGTTGGTGCCTTGGCGGTGGATGCATGAGCTAGATGGATATACCAAATTATTGCATCACAATCAAGGATGTTTGGTGGGAAGACCACCATGTTTTGGAGACTTAGAGATTGGTTCATTAGTTTTGCTAGCTATCTCTAACTCCCATTCTTATTTACATGCCTTCATATAAATGTTTTTTTAGCATGTTTTTGATTTTAATGCTCATTATGTTAAATGATCATATTTTGTACTTCATGTGGTGAATATTTGTATAGATGAAGTTTTAGTTAAAACTTGTATTTATACTTGTACAAGTGATGCGCTACACTTGATTATCATAAGTTTGTGCCTTATTGTTTATTTGTACTCATTACATGTACAGTATAACCTAGTTTTAATGATTCTTTCATTTACACATATTTTCCCTATTTTTGTATATGTTTTGCTTCATGTATATGTTATTCTTGTCTAAAACTAATAATATCATGTATACCCTTGAGTCACTTGCCTTCATGTAAATTCTATTATAGACTCGTTTGTGTTTGAAATATGTATGTATATTTTTAGTTTTCATAGAACATACATATACCTTGAAGTTTGTTTAATTTTGATGAAAAATAAATTTTTATGATTTTCACATGTTTTGATATTTTGAGTTTTACTGCTTATTTTCATGAACATGCTATTCATATAATTCTTGTGCACTCACATTTTATTTTTTTACTCATGACTTTGTTTTCATGAGCATTTATGAGCTTTATAGATTTCGAGTGTCAACTCTTGTGTATTTAGCATGCTTCATGGAATATATGATTTGTTTTCATATTTGAAGGATCTTTAACTAGTTTTTCAAAAATTACTTTAAACTAGTTATTTATTCTTCTTTGGTAGTGTTTTCAATTTACAACTATTTTCAAATCTTATTTTTGAAAACTTCTACCCTTAAAGGGCGGATGGATAGGCGACCATGCCTTGTATGCTCAAAATTGAAAATCTATTTAAACATGTGTATGAATAGGGTGGTAGTTATGAGTTACACACATGATCTTCATGGAACTTTATTTTTGTATACTCATATGTGTTTCTTATATATGTATGCTTCAAATTTCAAATAGTATCAATTTCAATTGGTTTTTCCATTTTCATACATATATAATTTTTGATTGTGCTTGTTTTACAATATCTTTACATTCTTAAAGCACAAATTGTGTTTATGCTAAGTTTGACTTAATTTTTAAATGTTAATTGGTATCTTAATAAGCTTATGCATTATTTTCAATTGGTATTTTAATTGGTATATCAAAATGTACTTCATATTTTACCTTTAAATTGGTATCAAAAATTTATAATATATTTCAATTGGTATAAAAAACATACAATGTTTCATTTTCAATTGGTATCAAAATCTACTATTGTTATCTCAAAAAATTTTGTTTATTTACAAGTGGTACTAATTTTTGTTTTGTCAACTACAATTTGATTTCATTGGTATTAAAATTTATTTTGTTAACTTAAAGAAATTTCAAAATTTTGTTTTAAAAGTGGTTTTTCTAAATTTGTTGATATGTATTGCCTATATGCAAGGAAAGCTTAACATCTTCTCTATATATAGATTCATGTTGAGTGTATCTCATATTGAGGAGCTTGACATCTCTTCTTTATATAGTACACGTGTGTAGGGGAAGCTTAATATCTCCACTTATACTTTGTATATTATGCTTTATGTGAGATTAGGGTCTTGTCATCCCTTCTTCATGTAATGCATGTATGTAGGGGGAGCTAATTTTACGTCTCTCCTCTTCATGATTGTATATCGTATATACATCTTTATTGTTTGTTTGTTTTCACCCATTTGTTGATGAATTGACAAAAAAGGGGGAGAAAAATTTAGAGAGTTTATATATGCATGTTTATTGTTGTTTATGCATATATGTTTTGTTTAGTTTATGGGCCTTCATTGAATATGCTTATGTTTATTTGCTATGCATGAGTTAAGGGGGAGTTTTTATAAAGCTTATCTTTAATCCATGCATATATAACTCCATGAGTTTTATCATCATCAAAAAGGGGGAGATTGTTGGCCCAAAGGCCCATCACTCTAGTTTTGATGATGTTTAACTCATGTAGTTATAGTACTAATGGTCTCGTGCTTATTTAGTTTCAAAATTTGATAAGGATTAGTAGGTGTTTAGCTTCAATAAAAGATTCAAAGTCAAGGTTTGAAGCTAGCACGTGTTGATTCAAGAGCTCGCGCATCATGATTGCATCAAGTACTCAAGAGGAGTCTAGCTCTTGGATCAAGGTTTGAACCAAGTCAAGAAGGAGAAGAAGATTTCAAGAGAAGATTTTCAAGAAGACTTGTCATGTTTGTAAGTGTTAAGATTTATTTTTAAATAAAATGTAAAAGATAGATTAGTTGCGGATTACTCAAGCTCATATACATATATACAAAATTTATATGTGTTTTCATAAAATAGCTTCAGTTTTAGAAAATACTGTTTTGGTTTTGAGTTTCAAAGTATATATTTTATGTTTCATGAATAGAGTTCATCAAAATGAGTTTATATGGTTTATATATGTTTTAGATTTCATCCATGCACATTGTTGATTCAAATGTTTAGAAAAACTTATTTGATGTTTCTATATCATGTGTTTGAGTTTTGTATTTATCAAAACTTATTTTAGAGCTTATTGTCAAAAACATAGATATTTCATCTTTTATGTGTATTGGATCATATCCATATACACTAAGCTTAAAAAGTGTTTAAAATATCTTGTTTTTGTATTTTGAGAAGTTTTAGAAAAATTATTTTTCAAATTAAAAATTAATTCTGAAAAATACAGATTTTTGTTTAAGGCTAAATTTTTACATTACAAAAATGGTTCAAAATGTTTGCAATATGTGTTGAATTTTGATCACACATATTTTTACTTCAAAGTATTTCAATAAACTTATTGTTGTAGATTTTATGTGATTTTATTGAAGTTAAAAAGACCAAGTTTTTGATCCCCAAAATTTCAGACCTGGCCTTCTGGCGGTCGATAGACCGGTCGACCGATGTGCATAGAACGTGCACACCTGTTTGGCTTGAGGGCCGGTCGACCGGGCGGTCGACTGGCCAGAGAGCTTTGCTTTCTGTACCGGGCCTCGGTTGACCAGGCGGTCGACCGACAGGTCAAGCCCAGGGAACGGTCGACTGGGCGGTCCACCGGCTGGCCCCAACGGTCAGAAATATGACCGTTGACCGGTCGACCGGCCGGTCGACCGGCAGGTCATTTTGACCTGCAGTTTGACCGCAACGACTAGTTTTTAGGAGTTTATATAAGGGTGCTGTTTTGGGCTGTTTTCTACAAGATTTCAAAAGAGTTTTTGAGTTAGTTTTTCCTACCTATCTTAGAGGTTTTCCAATAAGTTTTAGAGCTTAAATTCTATACCAAAAAGAGTGTTTAAAAGAGTGATTCTCTTGTGTTTTCCAAAAGGATTTCTTGAGTTTTTCCTCCACAAATCTTAGTTTTTCTAACAAAAGCTTGAGCTTTCCATTGTCATATATATCCTATAGGAGCTTTGTTGTGAGAGTGTTTTTAGGTGATCCAAGTGTAGAGATCACCAAGTGTTCATTCTTGTATTTGAGGAGGCGAACTTGCGGGTTCGTGTTGTTTCGAGTTCTTTTGGGAGCTCGGTGTAGAGGTGCGGCCTCGGCAAGCTAGTGTGCTTGTATGTATTGTTCTTGCGGGAACGAGAGAGGGACTAGTGAGTCCAAGAGTTCTAGTGTGAACTCGTTGTAGGTGTTGCGGCACTAAGTGATCTTGCGGGATCGTTTTTAGTGAAAATCCTTCATAGTGTTGAAGGCGGGGACGTAAAGCAAGGGTGCTCGTGAAAATCACCTAGAGGGGGGGGGTGAATAGGTGATAATGCTAATCAAGGGCCAAATTAAAAATATGAAGCAATGAGCAACAATTATAGAGATGAATGCAAGTGAATGATGCAAGTCACAATCAATAGCAAGAAGTAATAGCAAGTAAAGTAAACCAATCGCAAACACAAGGATATGTTATCGAGGTTCGAGCACCCAGCTCTACTCCCCGCCTTCCCCAGAAGGATTCTAGCTACTTTCACTATCACAAAGATCAATTACAAATGGAGTACCCAACTCCTACAATTTCAGCACAATACAATTTCTAAGTAATCAAAAGATCACAAACTCTCTCTTTCAAATATCTCTTCCCTTACAAAGGTCCTTAGAGAATATTGAGAAGGAATGAAGCTCTTGTGTAAGTGAAGAAAGAAAATCAAATTCAGAGAGTATATCAAGAACACTTCTGAAAATGAATGAGAAATATCAGCACAAAAACAAGAAACAAGCTCTTTTGTAATATCCCAAACTTTTGAATTTTCTCTTGAATAAATGTTGTAAAGAAACTCTCCCCAAACACCCCTATTTATAGGAGAGGGCTAGGGTTTAGGTTTAGGAATTAATTACTGAAGATTAGGAAGTAATTAGTTCCAAATATACCCTCCAACGGATATTTAATTTCAAAAATCAAGTTAAAACAGAATTAAAAATATGCCCGTTTACTGTTCAACGGCCATATCGGTCGACTGGCCCGGTCGACCGATAGTTCAAAAATTTGACCGTTATGAACTATCGGTCGACTGGTACAGTCGACTGCTCCTGACTGAGACTTTAAAAAATAACCGGTCGACTATTGGTAGCCAGCCGGTCGACCGAAAAGCTAAAGGTTGAACTATCGGTCGAAGGCCGGTAGCCCACCGGTCGACTGGTCAGATCCAGAGAGCAAACTAAAAACTTCGGTCGACTACCGGTAGCCTACCGGTCGACTGACAGACGTGCACACGGATACGTGCACTCTGCCAGAACTCCGGTCGACTGGTGGTATATAGCCGGTCGACTGGCTCAGGTCAAAAATTGAAATACAAAGGGAATTTTGAGAGGAAAAATATTTTGATCAAAACTATTTTGAACATGAAATCAATATACAACATAAAAACAGATTTGTAGGAAGAAGAATTAGTGTTAAAATATTTTTGTATATTTTATAGGAAATAAACTTGGAAAAGGCATACGCGTGAAAACGTGTGTGTTTGAGCTTCAAACCTACTCTCTATTCTTTAACATGCTATAAAGCTATAAAATAAATCCTAAGGACCTCTGAAGCAATCTTTGAGCCATCCAATGCCTTGCAATTGCCTTCTCTTCTATGATCTTTCCTTGATGTGCAATTTGCCTTCATTGCTATGTGGAACTTAGAAGTTTTTGCAAAAGCGAAGCGAATGAGCTCTAAACATGGTACAAAACCTGAAATTCATCTAGATCAAAACATTAGTACCAAATAGCACTTATTTGGTTTGTTATCATCAAAAACACAAAACAATGGAGAGTGTAACCTCTTGGGCCAACAATCTCCCCCTTTTTGATGATGACAAAACAAATAGGCTATTTACAAAAATATGGGGAGGAGAAAACTCCCCCTCAAATTATGCTATATTTAAACACTCTAAATACCAATAATTGAAATGATAAAAAGAAATGATGCACCAATTATTGAAATCAACAATACAATACAAATGGAACCTTAAAATTTGTACTTGATACCAAAAACACCAAAAATCAAAAATTTGCTCCTTGATACCAATTTATACCAAAATCATAGAGATTAAAAAAATATAAAAACTCATAAATTCATATGGAACCAAGACCCCAAATGAACTTATTTTTGTACATGTAACTTATTCTCCCCCTTTTTGTCATACATCAAAAAGGGTTATGAAAAACATGTTTAATCAATAATACACATATTTAATTCTCCACAAATAAACGAAAATCTAGCAAAATCAAGTGGTTTTGTGAAAATATCGGCTAGTTGAAAATCGGTGGAAACATAATCAATATCAATATCACCTTTCTCAAAATGATCTCTAAGAAAGTGATATCTAATCTCAATGTGCTTGGTCTTACTATGTTGATTTGCATTTTTAGTTAAATGAATAGTACTAGTATTATCACAAAATATTTTAATATTTTTATAATGCAAATCATAATCAAGGAGAGTATGTTTCATCCAAAGGACTTGTGCACAACAAGCCCCCGCGGCAACATACTCCGCCTCGGCGGTTGATAGAGCTACGGAATTTTGCTTCCTAGAGGACCATGAAACAAGACAATTACCGAGAAATTGACATGTCCCACTAGTACTCTTTCTATCTACTCTACAACCCGCATAGTCGGCGTCCGAATAACTAGTCATAGAAAAATCTATAGTTTTCGGATACCAAAGACCTAATCCAATCGTTCCCTTAACATATCGAATAATGCGTTTTACGGCAATTAAATGAGATTCTTTGGGACACGATTGAAATCTAGCACAAAGACACACACTAAACATGATATCCGGCCTACTTGCCGTTAAATATAAAAGACTACCTATCATGCTTCTAAACAATTTAATATCAACATTTTTACCTTGTTCGTCCTTATCAAGCTTGGTTGTAGTTGCCATGGGAGTGTTGCAAGTTTTAGCGTCTTCAAGTCCAAACCTCTTCACGAGTTCCTTTGCATATTTGGCTTGGCTAATGAAGTTCCCATCTTGCAATTGCTTGACTTGGAGTCCAAGGAAGAAATTGAGTTCACCCATGGAGGACATTTCAAATTCTTGTTGCATTACCTTTTCAAAATCCTTGCATAAAACTTCATTAGTAGAACCGAAAATTATATCATCAACATAAATTTGGACAATCAAAATATCATTATCAACATGCTTAGTGAATAGAGTAGTGTCTACTTTGCCTTTAATAAAATTGTTTGAAATTAGAAAACTTGAAAGCCTTTCATACCAAGCTCTTGGAGCTTGTTTCAAACCATATAAAGCCTTATCGAGTTTGAAAACAAAATCGGGATGAACATGATCAACAAAACCGGGAGGTTGAGCAACAAAAACTTCTTCATTTAGAAATCCATTTAAAAATGCACTTTTTACATCCATTTGAAAAAGTTTGAAATTTTTAAAAGATGCATAAGCTAGTGTTATCCGTATGGCTTCAAGCCGTGCTACGGGTGCAAAGGATTCCTCAAAGTCGATTCCTTCAACTTGAGTGTAACCTTGGGCCACTAACCTAGCTTTATTCCTAATGACATTTCCGGACTCATCCAACTTATTCCTAAAGATCCACTTAGTACCAATTATTGGTCTATCGTGGGGCTTAGGAACAAGGTGCCAAACTTGGTTGCGCTCAAATTGATTGAGTTCCTCTTGCATGGCAAGCAACCAATATGGGTCCGTCTCGGCTTCGAGAATGCCTTTGGGTTCAAAATGAGAAATGAAAGCAAAGTTACCACATAGGTCATGGAGTTTGGAGCGCGTTGTGACTCCTTTGGAGGCATCACCCAAGATGAGCTCCTTTGGATGATTTGTAGCATATCTCCAAGCTTTGGGAAGTGGTTGCGCACTTTCCTCATTATCCTTTTGAACTTCACCTAAAGGTTCTTGCTTTTCTTCTTGCGCCGGTGAGTCCTTCAAGGATAGTTTCTCCAAGCTTTCACCTAATGGTTCAAACTCTACAACATTCTCAACACACACATTAGATTCTTCAAACTTAACATGCATGGTTTCTTCAATAGTAAGTGAAGATCTAATGAAAACTCTATATGCTTTGCTAGTAGAGGAATATCCTACAAAGATAGCCTCATAAGCTTTAGCATCAAATTTACCCAAATTCTCTTTAGTGTTCAAAACAAAACATTTGCATCCAAAAACTTTGAAATAGGAAACATTTGGTTTTCTAAAATGATACATTTCAAAAGAAGTTTTCGAAGAATTTTTGCATAAATAAATACGATTCGATATATAGCATGCGGTGTTTACGGCCTCGGCCCATAAATATTGAGGGAGGTCGTATTCACTTATCATTGTCCTAGCCATCTCTTGAAGTGTTCTATTTTTCCTTTCTACAACTCCATTTTGTTGTGGAGTTCTAGGACAAGACATTTCATGCTTAATTCCCTTTTCATCACAATAAGTCATGAAGAGTTGGTTAACAAACTCACCACCTCTATCACTCCTTATTCTCAAAATCGGAAAACCTTTCTCTTTTTCAACTCTTTTTCTAAAAATCTTAAAGTGAGAAAAAGTTTGATCTTTATTTTGCAAAAAGAAAACCCAAGTAAATCGAGAGAAATCATCAACTAAAACAAATGCAAATCTACTTCCATTTAAGCTTTTAGTTTTAGTTGGTCCAAATAAATCCATATGAATTAATTCTAGAGGTCTAGTTGACATGATATCCTTGATTGGTTTAAAGGAAGACTTGGTTTGTTTCCCAAGTTGGCACGCACTACAAATGCGGTCTTTCTCAAAACTCAAGCAAGGAATACCCTTCACCAATTCCTTTGAATTAATTTTAGAAATATGTTCAAAAGATGCATGTCCTAATCTTCTATGCCAAAGCCATGAATTTTCATCAAAAGCATTTAAACACTTAGTAGAACACTCTACATTAAGCATGTCAATTATATAAACATTGTCATCACGAAAACCGGTCAAAATACAATCATTCGATTTAATATCAAAAATCTTACAAGAAGTATCATCAAAAACAACTTTAAGACCACGATCACAAAATTGACTAATACTAAGTAAATTATGCTTCAAACCATCAACTAAAACAACATTCTCTATAATAGGAGATGAACCAACTTGAATGTTACCTATACCAATTATCTTGCCTTTGGAATCATCCCCGAAGGTGACGGAGCCACCTTCCATGTACCTTGATAGGGTTGTGAAGTTGTTGATATCCCATGTCATGTGCCTTGAACAACCACTATCAAGGTACCACCGCTCCCTACGTCTTGGAGCCTTGGTGTGTACCTACATCAAACATTTTAGGACTTGATTTTGGTACCCACATTTTCTTGGGTCCATGAGGGTTAGAACCATTAACCCAAACAAGATTATTTGAGCTATGCAATTTATCATAACAAAATTTAGCTAAATGTCCATTTTTGCCACAATATTGTTGGCCCAAAGGCCATTATCCCGGTTATTTTGATGATAGCAAAACATATTTAGTTATGTATTTAATAATCTTGATTTTGAAGTATTTCAGGTTCAAGAAACAGATTTTGACAACTCCGCTAAAAGACTCACACTTTTGGAGTTTGCCCAACATTTGCATTCCCAAGCTAAAGCACATAGGAAGCTTCGGAATTTGCGTTGAAGAAAAGTTCAAGAAGAAGATCAAGACTTGCTAAAGAATTCAAGATTTGTACTTTGTTTATTTTCATTTTAGAATATTTTGTCAAAACTAAATAGTAGAAGTAGAGATATGGGATATCACACACACACACTTTCTAGAGTGATTTTTGGCTTCAAAATATTTTCAATTTCTATTTCCAAACTCAGTTTTAATGAACATATCTATTTTGGAAATACGGTTTTTAGAGAGACTAGTTTTTTTTTTTGGGAAAACTTTTTTTATTGAAAATCAAGTTTTTATCAAAAGAATTTTTTACCAAGTATTTTACCTTGATAGTAGTATGACACATGCTCATACTCTATGATTTTTCAAGGCCAAAACATTTTACCCAAGACCCAAAACCAAAACCCAAAATTTGACCTGGTCTGTAAGTTCTGATTTTTCAGAATTTCACAGTGCCCGGTCGACCGGCAGTCGACCGGCACTCGACAGACATGCACAAGTGTGCATGTGGGTATCAGTCGACCGGGAGTCGACCGACACCCTACCGGCCCCCAACCTGCTGCTCTCTGGAAATGCCAGTCGACCGACCCAGTCGACCGGTGAGCCCCAACGGTCGGATTTTTGACCGTTGGCGGTCGACCGACCCGGTCGACCGGCAGTCTGTCAAAAGTTCTGACAGACCCAACAGCTATATTTTCTGACTCTTTGACTTTTGGGATTTGTCTCCAACGAATCTTTTGAGCAGTTTTTGACCCCTATAAATAGGTGGTCACTTCATATGAAATGACTAATGATTTTAGAGCTATCAAGTGAAATTTGACAAGTGTTGTGAAAAGATTTTCCAAAGTTTTCAAAAGAAAAGATTTTTCTCCAAAGCCTAAATTTCCATCACCTTTCTTGGAGCCTATTCCTCTACTTCTCTCTAGTTTTGCACTACACAATCCCATACTCTAAGTCTACTATTTGGTTCTAGGATTGTGCTTAGTGAGCTATTTGTAAAAGTGATCAAGTGTGATCACTTCCATTGTAATTGAGTGAAGTTGTAGAGGCATCGGCCTCAAGGCGAGCTAGTGTGCTCAAGGTGGTGAAGTGTCATCACGGGAGACGGACAAGTGTTGTCCTTGTATTGTTGATCCGGTGGGATCCTCAATAGTGGAAATCCTTCAAGTGTGAAGGCGGGGACGTAGAGCGTGGCTCGAACCTCGGAAACATATCGGCGTGTTTGCGTTTGCTCAAATTTCTCTAACTCTATCTCCTTTATTACTTGCAATTTTACATTGTCCATTACTTGCAAGAAATATTGTATTGTGCTAATTGTTTAGAGTTAATTTTTAAATTCCGCATAATTGCCATTATCATATAGCCATCACCTATTCACCCCCCCTCTAGGTGATTTCAATTGGTATCAGAGCCTAACCCTACAACTTAGGTCTAACAACCTTAGGGAGATCCTTCAGTTGGCTATATACATTTGTTGCATTTATTATACATTGTGCATTTTATTCATCATACATGGCATCTCTAGATTTTTCAAGCATTAAATCCCCACCCAAGTTTGATGGTTTAAATTTCCCATTTGGAAGGTCAAGATGAACCTTTTCTTAAAATCCCTAGGAGTTAAGGTAGCTAGGGCCATCACCAAAGATTTCATTGAACCCACTAGTGATGAGAAAACATGGTCCGAGGATACCACCAAGGACTATGAAGCTAATGCTAGGGCACAATATGCATTAACACAAGCACTTAATGAAGATGACCTTGCACGCATCATTAATTGTAAATCGGCATATGAAGTTTGGAACATGCTTATTGTGACTCATGAGGGAACGTCACAAGTCAAGAGAGCAAAAGTTGACTTGCTACGTTCTCAATATGAGAATTTTTACATGATTGATAATGAGAGCATTGATGACATGCTCACTCGCTTTACAAAAATAACTAATGCTCTTTCTTCCTTAGGTGACAAGATTGACAACGATCAAAAGATAAGGAAGGTGATTAGAGCTCTTCCTAAAGCTTGGGAAGTCAAGGCGACAACCCTCAAAGAGCTAAATGACAAAGAGGAGATGGACTTCTCCGGCTTCATCGGCAATCTCAAAACACATGAGATGGAGATGAAGGTACGAGAAGAAAGGGAGGCACCCAAGAAGAAATCAATAGCCTTCAAAGCCGCTCCAACCATTCAAGACGAGGATGATTCATCGGACGAGTGCGATGAAGACTTCGCCATGCTCATCCGGAAGGTGGGCAAGATGTTCTACAAAAAGGGAAGACAAAGCAATTTCCGGCGAGGGAAACCTCAAGGGAGATTTGAAAGAAAAGAGAGGAGCCCGGTCCTTGCTTCCATTGCAAGAAGATTGGTCACCTCATTGCCGAGTGCCCCGCTCTACAAGCAACCACATCCAAGAACGGGCAAAGAAAGAAGAAGGCCATGGTGGCTACTTGGGATGACACGGAGTCGGAATCCGAAGAGGAAGTCGACGCCGCGCACATGTGTTTCATGGCACATGGGGAGGATGCACCAAAGGTAACTCTAGAAAACTCTTTAGATGAGGATGAGTTAACCATGGATGAACTTGCACATTTCTTTGAAGAATTGCAAAATAGGTATGAAATTTCACAATCTCAAAATAAGAAATTAAAAAGAGAAAATGAGGCTTTAAAACATAAAGTAGAAATAGTTGTTAAAGAAAAAGATGTTTTATCTAGTGCATTTGAAAAATTGAAAAATGATTTTGAAAAATATAAACTTGCAAATAAGGGTAAAACCCCCTTGGTTTCAATTGATAAAAATGATTTTGTTGAGATCCAAAAGCGTGTTGATGCCTTGGACTCCACACTTAAAATTTGTGCATTTGATTTGAAAAAGATAGCTTCTAAATTTCCTAAGGGAGTACCCCAAGGGAAACATGCACCTCATACACATACACATGCACGGAAACATGCTCACACTCACAAGCATGCATACATGTATGGTAGTGGTAGAATTTATGTTTGCACTCATTGTGGCCGCAAAGGCCATTTAGAAAAGTTTTGTTATGCTAAGAATAATGTTAAAAATAAATATGTTTGGGTTCGCCCCGGTACTAACCCTAAAGGACCCTCAAAGATTTGGGTACCAAAAGATCCTCCTAATGTAGGTGACACAGGTGGATCTACTTCCTCCAAGACTTAGGGGGAGACGGTGCCCGGGTGGTAGATGCAACTAAGCTCAAAGTTCAAATCTAGCTTGCATCGCTATTGTGGAGGCACCTATTTTGGAGACTACCCGTAAATTGGTAACATCTCCATTTAAGAATTTATTTTTAATTTTGTATATACAATTGTTTTAGGATTGCTAGTTTAGTTTTATGCTTCATTGATACATGATTAGTATAAACTTGCAACTCTAACATGATTGTATATACCATGTTCAATTTTGATTTCTTTATGACATGTATACATATGTATAGAATTGTTAGTTTGTTTTTTTGTTCATTATTGATACATGCTTATATAGAACTACCTTTCTATCATGATGTGTACATGCCTTGTATAAATTTTCATATCTTGTATTGTTATGCCTTTTGTCATACTTGTCCACATGTCCAACTTTTGTGTATCTATATGTTAGTTTAGATTTTGTGATTATACACTTGTATGCATATACACTTTATTTTCATAAATAAAAATTAAACATTTGAAAATTTTCATAGTTGAGCAAATACCTTAAAGATGGCAATTGCGCACCTCAACTCATTCAAGAGGAATCAAGAGGATGAAGTTCAGAACCCGTCACTGGGTATTCGGCTTCAACATCTTTATACCTTTGCTTAAATATGTAAATTAAAATTAAATAATTTTGTGTGAAGTTTTGTCGATATGATCACTATATAAAGGTTTAAAATAATTATTATATCCCTGTATGTTATTATATAACATATTTTTATAATTTATAAAATTTTTTTTCAGAACCTGGTAGCAGATTTTTTTTTCAGACTTACCGGTCGACTGGCCCCTAACCCCAGTCGACCGGCTCTGTCTGAGAAAATTTTTTTTGATTTTTTTTCTGTGCTACCGGTCGACTGCTGGTATAGGGCCAGTCGACCGATTTAGATGCAGGACTCTCTGTTTGTTTTCGGTCGACCGGTCCCTCAACACCAGTCGACCGATAGTCGCATTCTGGCATATATTTGACCTTTTTCCCACTGTTTCGCATTCTCTCTCTCTCAGTTCTCTCACCAGCGACCGCAGACCCATTTTCCCCAAAATTTCCTTCTTCCAATCCGTTCAACTGATCCTAAAATCCTTCAAAACCCATTTCAATCCTCTCAATTCTAACTCGGATCTTCAATTTCAAGCCGATCCATCCGTCGGATTCTCAAAATTTCTGGATTTCAGGCTAGGGTTTCAGTTTTTCTCAAAGGTAAAAATTTCGAATTTTTCACTTGTTCCTTCTTTCTAGATTAGATCTATCATTTCATTTGTCTTCATATTAAGTTGATTATCTATCTAGATCGTGCTTTTGCGTTCAAAAACCTAAAAATTGGATTTTTATCATGGCTCCAAAGAGACATCGTTCTGAGAAGGGAAAGGGCATTGCCCAATCCTCAACTCAAGCCCCTAGGTCTGAACCTATGTTCCGTAACGATCTTGCCTCTGATCGTTATACTCACTTAGCCCCTAGGAATACCATTTCAGGTAGATTTGTGGCTATGCATGATTTCGAACATTTAGATATCCCCAAATACTTCGTGCTAACAATCTTGTAGATTTTCTCTCCATTAGGGAGAAAGTTTACACTTCTTTGGTTCCCTACTTTTATGCAAATTTTGAGTTTAGTGGGAACCGGATCATTTCCCGGGTGATGGGTAGGGACATCAACATCTCCCTAGGTCAATTTGCTAGAATTCTTCATCTTTCCACTGATGGAATAGATGTTTACTCCTATGACCTACATGATTTTCCTGGATATCCGGAGGGTGAGTCTTCACTCACCGCATCCACTCTTCTTCACCAGGATGACAATCCCGATCTGGTGAGGAATGAGATTGTGAGTCAGTATACTCTCCAATCTCAGGTCCTTGCTAAGATTGTATTTCATAACATCGTGCCAAAATCCGGTGAATTTAGCCATGCTCGAGGTCCTGTTCCCTTGATTATCTATTGCCTCCTTAAAGGCATTAAGATAAATTTCCCTCGAGTGATCGCTTCTCACATGAGTGGTGATCAGATTCGTACTGCTGGTAGGAGTCTGCCTTACGGCATGCTCATTACCCATTTGCTTAGGGCTCTAGATTTCGATCTCTCTGGTCAAGCCCCCTCAAAACCCTCTTCAGATTTCAATGCTGCTGCCCTGAAGATGATGGAAGCTCAGTTGCGTCGACACGCAGCTGTGCAACCACCACCTGTTCCCGCAGCTGATCCAGCTCCACCTCCTGTTTTTCCTGCTCCTGAGTTTCATGGTGCTTCTGCTTCTGAGGTCCGCTCGCAGATCGAGGCACATCAGGCCTGGGTCGGTGAGCAAATCTCTGCACTTCGTGCAGATATGGCTGCTCGTGATGCTTCTCTTCGGGCAGACATGGAGGCTCGTGCTGCTATGGATGCTGCTTTTCGGGCGGAGGTCCGGAACGACTTGTCATATATGGCTGAGTCCATGAGATATGTGGACGTTCAGTTCCAATCTCTGTTCTCTAAATTGGACATAGTCGTTCCTGATGGGACTCCGGGAGCTCGTCGTCTTCCTGCTGCTGGTCCTCCTTTCCCTCCCAGAGCTCGCGTGTCTGTTCCACCACCGCGCCCCAGAGTTGATGCCGTGGATACAGAGGAGGTAGAGTCCTCTTCTTCCTCAGATGATGGTGATGACCAGACGATGGCCGAGGGCTCTGATGATGACGAGGAGGAGGATGATGAGGCGACTGAGTGATGATGCTGCTGAGTGACCTCCCCTTTGTTGATGATGTCAAAAAGGGGGAGAGTTATTTGGAGAGAGATATTTTGTTATGACTCTTTTGTTATTTTGTTATGTACTTGACTTATTTTGTTGTGTTGGACATCTTTTATTTTTGTGTTGTGGACATGTATTGTTTGTGTGGTATGTATTTATGTCATGTTGAGACTCATTTCCTTTATCTATGATATGACATGTGTGGTTGATATTTTCTATGGGCATGGATGTGTGATGTTTATTTTTTTTTATATGTGTGATGCTTATTTTTTATCACTGTGCCTGAGTATGATTTTTGTATATGCTTGTATGATTTTTATATATGCATATGTTGAGGGGGAGCTTCATTTGAAGACTCTACCCAAAATATCTTGTGATAACTACATATGTTTTGCCATCATCAAAAAGGGGGAGATTGTTGGCCCAAAGGCCATTATCCCGGTTATTTTGATGATAGCAAAACATATTTAGTTATGTATTTAATAATCTTGATTTTGAAGTATTTCAGGTTCAAGAAACAGATTTTGACAACTCCGCTAAAAGACTCACACTTTTGGAGTTTGCCCAACATTTGCATTCCCAAGCTAAAGCACATAGGAAGCTTCGGAATTTGCGTTGAAGAAAAGTTCAAGAAGAAGATCAAGACTTGCTAAAGAATTCAAGATTTGTACTTTGTTTATTTTCATTTTAGAATATTTTGTCAAAACTAAATAGTAGAAGTAGAGATATGGGATATCACACACACACACTTTCTAGAGTGATTTTTGGCTTCAAAATATTTTCAATTTCTATTTCCAAACTCAGTTTTAATGAACATATCTATTTTGGAAATACGGTTTTTAGAGAGACTAGTTTTTTTTTTTGGGAAAACTTTTTTTTATTGAAAATCAAGTTTTTATCAAAAGAATTTTTTACCAAGTATTTTACCTTGATAGTAGTATGACACATGCTCATACTCTATGATTTTTCAAGGCCAAAACATTTTACCCAAGACCCAAAACCAAAACCCAAAATTTGACCTGGTCTGTAAGTTCTGATTTTTCAGAATTTCACAGTGCCCGGTCGACCGGCAGTCGACCGGCACTCGACAGACATGCACAAGTGTGCATGTGGGTATCAGTCGACCGGGAGTCGACCGACACCCTACCGGCCCCCAACCTGCTGCTCTCTGGAAATGCCAGTCGACCGACCCAGTCGACCGGTGAGCCCCAACGGTCGGATTTTTGACCGTTGGCGGTCGACCGACCCGGTCGACCGGCAGTCTGTCAAAAGTTCTGACAGACCCAACAGCTATATTTTCTGACTCTTTGACTTTTGGGATTTGTCTCCAACGAATCTTTTGAGCAGTTTTTGACCCCTATAAATAGGTGGTCACTTCATATGAAATGACTAATGATTTTAGAGCTATCAAGTGAAATTTGACAAGTGTTGTGAAAAGATTTTCCAAAGTTTTCAAAAGAAAAGATTTTTCTCCAAAGCCTAAATTTCCATCACCTTTCTTGGAGCCTATTCCTCTACTTCTCTCTAGTTTTGCACTACACAATCCCATACTCTAAGTCTACTATTTGGTTCTAGGATTGTGCTTAGTGAGCTATTTGTAAAAGTGATCAAGTGTGATCACTTCCATTGTAATTGAGTGAAGTTGTAGAGGCATCGGCCTCAAGGCGAGCTAGTGTGCTCAAGGTGGTGAAGTGTCATCACGGGAGACGGACAAGTGTTGTCCTTGTATTGTTGATCCGGTGGGATCCTCAATAGTGGAAATCCTTCAAGTGTGAAGGCGGGGACGTAGAGCGTGGCTCGAACCTCGGAAACATATCGGCGTGTTTGCGTTTGCTCAAATTTCTCTAACTCTATCTCCTTTATTACTTGCAATTTTACATTGTCCATTACTTGCAAGAAATATTGTATTGTGCTAATTGTTTAGAGTTAATTTTTAAATTCCGCATAATTGCCATTATCATATAGCCATCACCTATTCACCCCCCCTCTAGGTGATTTCAAATATGTACATCTATAAACTCTACCATATTTAAATGCATAATGGGTGTGTGTTTTGTGAGCATTGGCATTGTGAGCATGAAAAGATTTAGCATGAGAAGCATTAGAAGTATGAGCATGTGGAATCTTATCATGAGAAACTTTAGCATGAGATGTATGCTTTTTGGAAAATTTTTCTTCAAGTTTCTTTGTATTAAAAGCACAATCTTTTAAAACTTTTTCAAAATCACTCATTTTAGCTTTAAAAGAAGAAATTTCATTATTATCAACAATAGGGGTTTTACCCTTACAAGAAATCTTATAAGAATGAAATTCATTTTGAATGCAAATAAGATTAGAAGAAAGATCCTCTTTTTCTTGTGAAATCAAAGCAAGTTGAGATTTAAGAAAAGCAACTTCCTTTTGTAGTTTAAAACACTCCATTTTCTTGTTATCATAAGTTTCGGAAAGTTCTACAAAAGCATGCACTAGAACTTCCTTACTTAAATCATCATCATTATCATCTATAGATTCAAGAGTTTGAGGGGTTACCTTGGGTGTGTTTGCCATGAAACACATGTTTGCGGTGTCCGCCTTTTCTTCATCTTCGGACTCGCTTTCCGAATCCCAAGTGGCCTTGTAAGCCTTCTTTTCGTCTTGCTTTCTTGGCTTGAAGGAGGAAGTCATTTTCTTCTTGAATTCCGGGCAATCGGCCATGATGTGTCCGGGCTTGCGGCAATTGTAGCAAATGATCTTTCGCTCCTCTTTACCTTCAAACTTTCTCCGGAAATTTTGCTTGTTCTTCCGGTACATCCTCTTGATGTTGCGCACGAGGAGGGAGAGCTCCTCATCTTCTTCTTCATCTTCATCTTCGTCTTCAATGGTGGAGGAAGAAGACTTGAAAGCGATAGACTTCTTCTTTGTTGGAGCCGCCTCTTCTCTTGCTTTCTTCTCCATCTCATAGGTTTTGAGGTTTCCTATGAGACTTATGATGTCCATCTCGTCTTTGTCGTTCAATTCCTTCAAGGTAGTAGACTTGATCTCCCAAGATGGAGGAAGAGCCCGTATCACCTTGCGTACCTTTTGGTCGTTGGAGATGATGTCACCTAATGAAGAAAGACCATTAGTGATTTTTGTGAAACGAGTAATCATGCAATCAATTGTTTCATCATCTAGCATCTTAAATGATTCATATTGAGACCGCAAGAGATCTACTTTGGCTCTCTTGACTTGTGAGGTCCCTTCATGCGTGACCAATAAGTGTTGCCACATCTCATAGGCGGATTGGCAATGAATAACACGTGTAAGGTCATCCTCATTCAAGGCGGTAAGAAGGGAGTTTTGGGCTTTTGAGTTAGCCTCATACATCTTAAAGTCAAGGTCGGTCCAAGTGCCCTCATCACCATCGGGTGCCTCATAGGGTTTGGTCAAGGATTTGGCAACTAAGCTACCTAGTGATTGCAAAAATATAGTCATCCTAACCTTCCAAATAGGGAAATTAAGGCCATCAAATTTAGGTGGGGATTTAATGTTGTCGGCCATGTTTACTAGTGTATGAATGGATGAAAAATGTTGATTAGCAATATTTTAGGATCTCTCTAAGGATGTTAAGCCAAACCTAGAGTCCAAGCTCTGATACCAATTGAAAATCACCTAGAGGGGGGGGGTGAATAGGTGATAATGCTAATCAAGGGCCAAATTAAAAATATGAAGCAATGAGCAACAATTATAGAGATGAATGCAAGTGAATGATGCAAGTCACAATCAATAGCAAGAAGTAATAGCAAGTAAAGTAAACCAATCGCAAACACAAGGATATGTTATCGAGGTTCGAACACCCAGCTCTACTCCCCGCCTTCCCCAGAAGGATTCTAGCTACTTTCACTATCACAAAGATCAATTACAAATGGAGTACCCAACTCCTACAATTTCAGCACAATACAATTTCTAAGTAATCAAAAGATCACAAACTCTCTCTTTCAAATATCTCTTCCCTTACAAAGGTCCTTAGAGAATATTGAGAAGGAATGAAGCTCTTGTGTAAGTGAAGAAAGAAAATCAAATTCAGAGAGTATATCAAGAACACTTCTGAAAATGAATGAGAAATATCAGCACAAAAACAAGAAACAAGCTCTTTTGTAATATCCCAAACTTTTAAATTTTCTCTTGAATAAATGTTGTAAAGAAACTCTCCCCAAACACCCCTATTTATAGGAGAGGGCTAGGGTTTAGGTTTAGGAATTAATTACTGAAGATTAGGAAGTAATTAGTTCCAAATATACCCTCCAACGGATATTTAATTTCAAAAATCAAGTTAAAACAGAATTAAAAATATGCCCGTTTACTGTTCAACGGCCATATCGGTCGACTGGCCCGGTCGACCGATAGTTCAAAAATTTGACCGTTATGAACTATCGGTCGACTGGTACAGTCGACTGCTCCTGACTGAGACTTTAAAAAATAACCGGTCGACTAACGGTAGCCAGCCGGTCGACCGAAAAGCTAAAGGTTGAACTATCGGTCGAAGGCCGGTAGCCCACCGGTCGACTGGTCAGATCCAGAGAGCAAACTAAAAACTTCGGTCGACTACCGGTAGCCTACCGGTCGACTGACAGACGTGCACACGGATACGTGCACTCTGCCAGAACTCCGGTCGACTGGTGGTATATAGCCGGTCGACTGGCTCAGGTCAAAAATTGAAATACAAAGGGAATTTTGAGAGGAAAAATATTTTGATCAAAACTATTTTGAACATGAAATCAATATACAACATAAAAACAGATTTGTAGGAAGAAGAATTAGTGTTAAAATATTTTTGTATATTTTATAGGAAATAAACTTGGAAAAGGCATACGCGTGAAAACGTGTGTGTTTGAGCTTCAAACCTACTCTCTATTCTTTAACATGCTATAAAGCTATAAAATAAATCCTAAGGACCTCTGAAGCAATCTTTGAGCCATCCAATGCCTTGCAATTGCCTTCTCTTCTATGATCCTTCCTTGATGTGCAATTTGCCTTCATTGCTATGTGGAACTTAGAAGTTTTTGCAAAAGCGAAGCGAATGAGCTCTAAACATGGTACAAAACCTGAAATTCATCTAGATCAAAACATTAGTACCAAATAGCACTTATTTGGTTTGTTATCATCAAAAACACAAAACAATGGAGAGTGTAACCTCTTGGGCCAACAGCTCGAACCTCGAAACAATTCTCCCGTGTTTGCGATTGCTCTCTCTCTTTCTTACTTGTGTTTGTATATCTTGCATGCTTATATTGCTTATATCTTTATATGCTTGATATACATGTGCTTAATTGATATATGCTTGGGATTGTTTGCTCACACTTGTATTTAACCAAGAGAGGCATAGTGGCACCTCAACTCTTAATTTAGAGGAATCTTGAGGATATAGTCCAGAGCCCTTCACCGAAAATTCGGTTTACACTCTTTTGTTATACCTTGTGTGTTAGCTAAATAGTTGTAGTTTGCATAAATATTTTTAATTCTGCATTATTTGCATTAGATTAGTTAGTATACATATTCACCCCCATCAGATTAGCTAGTACACCTATTCACCCCCTCTAGGTGTACATTCAAAGTGAATTATCAGGATGTCATCGATAGATAAACCAAGCTCCCAAAGCTGAAGAACTAGATTGGAAATCTTGAGGATATGCATTCTCACATTTTCACTTTCGTCATATTTTAGAGAAAAGAGTTGGTGTTGGCTCAAAGGCCCATTACTCTAGTTTTGCTGATGATCAACTCATGTAGTTATGGTTTAATAATAATCTTGTGATATTTAGTTTCAAATATTTGATCAAGATATAGTAGGTGTGTAGCTTCAACAAATGTCGTTTTGGAGCTTACACATGGTGATTCAAGAACTCGCGCGTCAAGGTCACATATAGCACTCGATTGGAGTCAAACTCGGTGGATCGCGCTTGGATCGAGTCGGCTTGGAGACGGAGTTCTACAAGAAGACCTCGGTTTGTTTAGTTAAGTTTGTTTAAATCTCATGTAAAGATTAGGTAGTGTTGATATGCTCAAGTTCACAATACACACATAAGTTTTAAAGTTTCATGTTTGGTTTTTCAGTTTAACCGATCCTGATTTTCATGTCAAAAACATAGATATAATATATTTCATGTATATTAGATTCTATCCATATAAAACATGCTTAAAAGTTGTTTCAATATCATGTTTTTGTATTTGCATGAGTTCTGGAGAAAACGGTTTTCCATTTCAAAATCCTAGTTTTGGAAAATACTGTTTTTGATTTAAGGCAAATTTTTAATAACACAAAAATGGTTCAAATTGTTTATAATATGTGTTGAATTTTATTCACACATGTTTGTATTTCAAAGATCTAATAAGAACTAATTTTTGTGAAATTTATGTGATTTTATGGGATTTAATTGAAGTCAAAAACCCAAGTTTTTAATCCCTATAATGTTTGACCTGGCTGTCTGCCGGTCGACCGGACCGATCGACCGTAACAGAAGTCGGTCGATCGGTCCGGTCGACCGACGTGCACAGGACGTGTACGCAGCCTGGGATGGAAGGCCGGTCGATCGGGTCGGTCAACCGCCAGAGAGCTTCTGCTCTATAGAAATGGTCCCGGTCGACCGCCCGGTCGACTGACAGAGAACTCTGCTCTGTTTCCAGTTTTGGGTCGACATGCCGGTCGATCGGTGGCTCAACGGTCATAATTATGATCGTTGGCCGGTCGACCGTCCGTCGACCGGAAGGACAATTTTGCCCTTTGCCAGACTGCCAACGGGCAGATTTTGAGGGGCTATAAATTTGCCCCCTCTTGAGCCGTTTTCACCAAGTTTTTCAGAGAGCAAAATCTCTCATCTTTATAAGTGTTTTACAGCAAGTTTTTAAAAGAGTTTTGGGCTTAAAGATTTAATTTTTATTTTGTTTTAAAGGGTTGGAAAAATCAAAGAAAAGAAAAGTCTTTGGGAATTGGTTTGATCTTCATTTACATTTCTATCTAGAGTTTTTCCCTAGAGTTTTTCTTTGTGATTTTGATTTTCAAATTCTTTATTTTCTCACACTTGAGCTATCTATCTATCCTATCTATTAGGATCTATTTTATGGGAAAATTAGTTTGTGGTTGTTGATACTACCAAGAGTCGTAAACCTTCCATAATTTGTGATATCCCTCTAGTGAGAGGTGATTGTGTTGATATCCCTCTAGTGAGAGGTGATAGTAGAGGTTGTGTTGGTATCCCTCTTAGTAAAGAGGTGATTGTGATGTTGTGACTTTGAGCCTAATCCCTCTAGTGAGAGGTTGATTGTTGTTTGGCTAAGTGCCCATCCCTCTAAGTATAGAGGTGATTTGTGTTGTGCCTTGCCTCTAGTGAGAGGTTGTAGGAGTTGTGTACTTCCGGTTTGTATTACCTAAATCCTCAGTGAAGGTTTCCTGTGTGAGAAGTCTTGTGTGGACGAGTTAATGGAAATCCTTCTGTGTGAAGGCGGGGACGTAGAGCTGGGTGCTCAAACCTCGAAACATATCTTTATGTTTGTGTTTGATCCACTATCTCTAGCTCTCTCTTATATTGTGCCTTGCATTGATTCATATTGTTCATTCATACTTATATGCTTGGTATTACTTTTTTGTGTGCCTCACTTGTGTTGAACCAAGAGAGCTTCATATAACACCTCAACTCTTATTTAGAGGAATTTAGAGGAGATAGTTCAGAGCCCTTCACCGGAAATTTGGCTACACTCTTTGGTTACACTAAGTGTGCTGCAATTTGTTTTAATTTCACATTATTTGCCATTAGATTAGCCTTGCACCTATTCACCCCCCTCTAGGTGTAATTTTAATTGGTATCAGAACCTACGCTCTTGATATTAGGTTTAACCACCTAGGAGTGAGATCTTAGCTTAGCTAATCTAGTATTTACATTTGCACTTATTTGTTTGCACACACTCATAGACTTCATGACCCCTCCCATGTATGATACTTCCAACATTATTGTTTGGAAAGCTAGGATGTCCATGTACTTCAAAGCCCTAGGTTTGCATGTTTTCCTTACCGCTACCAAGAAATCCTATCTTGGTAATAGCAAGCATATAGAGGCCAATGCACTAGCCCTTGAGGCACTTAGAAGCACATTAAATAAAGAATATCTTATGTTGGTTTCTCATTGTGATTCTGCCTTTGCAGTGTGGAACACGTTGACCTCTCCAAAGGTTCAAACGCCAAATATAGTGGAGAAGGAATCTAGTGGAGATGAATTCGAACAACGTTACTACATGGTCTAAAAGAATGACTCCCTTAAGGTATATTCGGATACTCAACTAGATGATAGTTCTAGTTCTTCTTGTAATGAGTGTATGGATGCACATGCCTCAAATTATGAACTAGCTAAAGGTTGTGAAAGATTGATGTCAAAGAATAAAGTTTTGAAAAAGAATAGTTCAAAATTAAAAGAAGAAAATAAAATTTTTCTCCTAAACTTGAGATTGTTTTGCAAGAGAGGGATGAGATTTCAAGTGAACGTGACTCATTGAAATCCCAACTTGAACTTGCTCTTAGTGAAAATAAGATTTTGAAAAATAGAAGTGAGTACAATGATGTTTCGAAGAAAAATGAAGTTCTATCTTCAAAACTTAATTTTGTCTTAAAAGAGAATGAAAATTTGAAAAATAAAATTGCTTTAATTTCAAAGAATTTGGATTTGATTTCTAATGAAAATAAATCCTTGAAAAATGATTTATCTTCTCATGTTTGTCATGCTAGTATAGCTTCACCACCTAGTGTATCTATTGCATGCACCTCTTCTTCTATTATTAAAAATAATATATGTGCTTTAAAGAAGAGTGTTGATTGTTTGGGCTCCACTTTGAGCCAATGTGCCATGAATCACACACGTTTGGAATTCATGTTTCGAAAGAAACAAATTCCACCTATGCATGCACACAAACCACGGCATACACATGCCTTCTACGTTCATACACACAACAGACGAAAGGGCCACCTTACAAAATTTTGTTTTGATAGAATTAATGATTCAAATTTTACAAATAGATTTGTTTGGGTTAGAAAAGGTGCTAACCCCCATGTACCCAAAAGAGTATGGGCACCAAAAATCACTCCTATTTTATTTGATGTAGGTGTGGGCTCTCACAAGATGTGAGAGATGTTGGTGCCTTGAGGTGAATGCATTCCGAGCTAAACGGTGACTATTTTCGATGCATCACTTTCAAGGGGAGTTTGATGGGAGGACCACCTTGGTTTTGAGACCTAGAGATGTGCCCTTATGGCTTTGGTAACAATCTCTAAACTTTTATTTATGTTTACATGCTTTCATGATTGATTTTAATATGTTTTAGTTTTTCATGATTAGTATGTTAAATGTCATGATAATTAGACCTATGACATACATGCATAATATTTGAGATACACCCATGTTTATATGAACTTATACTTTTGTGTACTCACATTTGTTTAACTATGTTGTATGTCATAGTCTAAGATATGTGTATTTACATAATGATCATATTGGCTTATGTTTTTTTGTTTTATGCTTCATGATTTGATTACATGTTTAAGATGTAGTTTTCATTAAAACTTGTGTCAATATTTGTACAACTAGTGAGCCACAAATTGATTATTATATGTTTGTACTTGATTGCTCATTTGTACCCATTAGATGTACTAGTATAGCCTAGTTTTGATGATTCATGCATTTTAACTTGTATTCCCTATTTTTGTGCATGTTTTCGTTTGTGTTTAGTTTCATGTATATGCTTATTTTGTCAAAACTTTAGATATATATGTATACCCTTGAGTAATTTGCCTTTCATACAAAATCTCTTTATGGACTCAATTGTGTTTGGACATATATGTATACTTCTAATTTAGACAAAACATACATATACCTTAAAGTCTATTTAGTTTTAATGACTTTTGTAGTTTCATTTATAAAAGAATTTCATACGGGTTTTATTGCAAAATTCATGATTATGCTTTTCACATAACACTTGTACACTCACGTTACTTGATGTTTTCTCATGATTTGTTTTCATCAGTTATATATGTGCTTAATTGATTTTGAGTGTTGATAATTGTGTGATTTTCATGTTTTCATGGATAAATCATTGTTTTATTTCTTACTTGAAGGATTTCGTACTAGTTTTCAAGATTATCATAAAACTAGTTCGTATTCTTTATTTTGGTAGAGTTTTCAATTATGCTAAACTTATTTTCATCCTATTTTTGAAAACCCTACCCATTAAGGGCGATTGGTTGGGTGACCATTGTTGGAACCTGACATGTTCAAGATGTTGAAGCTTCTCCAATTACAAGATTTTGATGATTGACGAACACGACTACTACATGATGATTGCTCTACCTCAGATGGAGTTTACTGAAGCTCATGGGTGTTTGTGGAAGTTGTTGTGTAAAGTTAGAATGATATGTAATAGCCTTGATAACTTACACACAAACTTAACCTTTCCAAGTCGACTTATCCCATTAACCTAGTCGACTACCCCAATGTAGTCGACTTGCCATATAGTCCTAGTCGACTAGTCCACTTAGAACAAAAACCCCTAACTCTCTGTTTGGACTCTGTAAGTCAATTAGTCGACTTATCATTCCTATATAGTCGACTAACAGATACTCTAGTCGACTAGTCCCTTTTTCAAGTCGACTAATCCTGGACACAAAATATTTCCAACTCTCTGTTTGTCAAATCTAGTCGACCAGCAGTAAACCAAGTCGACTAATCCTAGTTTCAGTCGACTAAAAACAGTTTTCCAGAAACCTGTGTCTCCAACAGACACTTTCCTAGTCGACTAATATTTATACCTAGTCGACTAATAAGTGAACTTTTGCCTGGCCTAGTCGACTAATTCAGTTTCCTAGTCGACTATAGGCAGTTTCTGACTGTTGGACAGTTATTCTTATCTGATCAAATTGGCAACGTTTTACAACGTTTTAATCCTCTGAATTGGTGTCATAACTTCCCCAACTGACCCTAGTCTACATCTATAAATAGGGAAGTTATTCCTAAGGCCAATTACTAAGTTTTTCAATCAGATTTCCAAAAGCCAAAAATTCCAGATTTCTGAAAACTGAATTTCTCAACTTCTTTCTTCACCAAAAGCCATCTTCTCTTTGTGAAGAACTCTGAAGTAAAACCTTCCTATACAGAACCTTGTCCACTACAAATCCTTATCAAGGCTATAGGAAGATACTGTATTCATTTCAAAGAAGTTTGTACAAGGAGTCTTCTTGGGTGTAGAAGATTGTACAAGGTTTGTTCTCTTGGCGGAAGAGAAGTTGTGCACGTTGGCGAAGGGTGTTTTGCCAAGTGGTGCACAAGGTACTTGTTGTAGGGTGTACACAAGGAAAGTAAAGGAAAATCTCAAGCATTTGGCTTGGGGACTGGATGTAGGTCACAAGGACCGAACCAGGATAACTCTCCACTGTTTGCGTTTGTTATTTTCTGTGGTTATCTTTTTAATTGCTTTAATTTCTGCAAGTAATTTGTTTAAAGTTTAATTAACACTATTCACCCCCCCCTCTAGTGTTGTTTTGCTTGTTATATAGATCCTACATTTGGTATCAGAGCAGGTATCAAGGCAAACAACCATACAAGGATGGCGACGAATTTCCAAACATCCCAATTCCAAGAGGGTCATTCTACACAACGTCCACCGCTTTTCGACGGTACAAATTACAATTACTGGAAGTGTAGAATGAAGATCTACTTGCAGTCACTTGATTACGATCTTTGGAACATCGTAGAAGCAGCGTACACAAAGCCTACAACCAACTACAGCGCTTGGAGTGAAGAACAAAAGAAGAGTGCAAATCTGGATGCCAAGGCGATGAACGCTCTCTTTTGTGCCTTAACCAAAGAGGAATTCAACCGTGTGTCTACATCAACCTCTGCACATCAAATATGGCATACACTCGAGGTAACACACGAAGGTACGAACAAGGTTAAAGAGTCTAAAATTTCAGTTCTTGTACACAGGTTTGAATTGTTCAAGATGAAGGAGAACGAAACCATATCCGAGATGGTTACAAGGTTCACAGACATCACCAACACTCTTGCATCCCTTGGAAAGGACTACACTCAAGTTGAACGAGTCCGCAAGATTCTTCGAGCACTCACACCGGAATGGGAGAAGAAGACAACCGCCATTGAAGAGGCGAACGATCTCTCAACCTTGTCATTAGAAAACCTAATTGGTAATCTAATGGCATATGAAGTGCAAATAGAAGAAAGAAAGAAGGACGAACAACAACATCAATCCAAGAAGAAAGTTCTTGCCTTCCATGCATCTTCAGACACGGACAATTCGGATGAAGATGAAGAAGAAATGGCCATGCTTTCAAGGAAGTTCAAAAGGTTCTTAAAACAAGGTAAGTATAATAAAAATAAAGATACTAATGAAATTCCAACTTGTTTTAAGTGTAACAAACCAGGCCATATGAAGAAGGACTGTCCAATGATGAAATCAAAGGAACCTTTCAACAAGTTCAACAAGTTCAACAAGTCCAACAAGTTCAACAAATTCAACAAGATGAAGAAGGCCTTTCAAGCAACATGGGATGATAGCGACTCATCTTCCTCGGACGAAGAAGAAGCAACGGAAACCGCCAATATTTGCTTCATGGCCCAAGAAGATGAGGTACAAGATTATGATGCTTTATTAGAAGCCTTTAATGAACTTTATAGTAATTTCAAAACTGAAAAGATTAGAAATAAAGTTTTAATAAAGGAAAATGAAAAACTTGTTAATGATAATTCAATTCTTGTTTCTCAAGCATCATCTTTTATTTCTCAAAAAGAAGAATTTGAAAAAGTTATTATATCTTTAAAAAGAGACAATGAAGTTTTCTTAAAAGAAAATGTTTTACTTAAAAAGGAAACTTTTTCTTTAAATTCTAGAATTAATATTTTAGATAAAGATATGATAAGTTTTAAAGTTAAATATGAAGATCTTTTGAAAAATGTTAATAAGTTTAATAAAGGAAAAGAGAACTT
Source organism: Agave tequilana (assembly GCA_038442645.1). Taxonomy (NCBI): domain Eukaryota; kingdom Viridiplantae; phylum Streptophyta; class Magnoliopsida; order Asparagales; family Asparagaceae; genus Agave; species Agave tequilana. The sequence goes on along the minus strand of JAVJIF010010078.1, from coordinate 75,718 downwards.
GAATATGTTATTATCTTCTCAAAAATGTCTAATAACCATTTTGGTCTTGGTTTTTCAAAAGATAACAAGTATAAGTCTAATCATGTTGGTATTGGTTTTTCAAAGACTAATTTTGTAAGATCTACACATGTTCATAATTCATACAATTCTTTTGTAAAAAGAAATGATCTTTCAAAAAGAAGTAGATGCAAATATATATGGGTTCCTAAGAATTTGAATAATATTGATAAGAATATCTATGTTGCATCTTTTATTCATGAAGTATGTAATTCTAAGAATTATGTTTATATTAACAAGTGGAAACCAAATTCCAATTGGATTTGGGTTCCTAAAGGCTAACCTTTTCGGACCCTATCATGATGGGTACCATATATAATGTTTTATCTTATAGGTACCGAACAAAGAAAAATGGATACTTGATAGCGGGTGTTCCAAACACATGACCGGACATATGCAATTATTGTCCTCCGTTCAAATGAAAAAGGGAGGTACAGTGATCTTTGGCGACAATAACAAAGGAAAAGTTATTGGAACCGGCATTGTTGGTAACTCTTCAAAACCTCTTATTGAAAATGTCCTTTTGGTAAGTGGTTTAAAACACAACCTATTAAGTATTAGTCAATTATGTGATAAGGGTTATAAAATTGTGTTTGAAAAAGATGTTTGTCTTATTTATGATGCTAATATGAAAGAGATTTTATTTAAAGGTTTTCGAAACAATAACATATATGAATTGTCAATAGAATGCATGTTTTCAAATGAAAATTTATGTCTTATTGCTTCAAATAATGATTATTTTTTATGGCATAAAAGATTTGGTCATTTGAATATGAAAACCATTTCTAAGATTTCAAAATTTGATTTAGTTAAAGGTCTTCCAAAAATTGCTTTCAAAAAGGATTATTTTTGTGATTCTTGTCAATTAGGAAAACAAGTTAAATCTTCTTTTAAATCAAAAGATTTGGTTTCTACAAAAAGACCTTTAGAATTATTGCATTTGGATTTATTTGGTCCTACTCGTGTTTCTTCATTAAACAAGAGTAGATATGTTTTTGTCATTGTAGATGATTACTCACGTTTTACATGGGTGATTTTTCTGAAAAATAAAAATGACACTTTTGATGAATTTGTAAGTTTTTGTAAAAGAATTCAAAATCAAAAGTCTCTAAACATAGTCACTATTCGTAGTGATCATGGAGGAGAATTTGAGAATGAATCTTTTTCAAATTTCTGTAATAAGTATGGTATTACACATAATTTTGCTTTTCCTAGAGCATCTCCTCAAAATGGTGTTGTAGAGAGAAAGAATAGGACTTTGCAAGAATGTGCTAGAACTATGCTTATGGATAGTAACTTACCAAAATACTTTTGGGCTGAAGCCACTTCTACTGCTTGTTATGTTTTAAATCGAGTATTGATTCGACCATTTTTAAATAAAACTTCTTATGAATTGTTTCATGACCGAATTCCAAAAGTTTCATATTTTAAGATTTTTGGCTGTAAATGCTTTATTTTAAATACAAAAGATGCTTTAGATAAATTTGATGCTAGATCTTATGAAGGTATTTTTGTTGGCTATTCTACTCATAGTAAAGCATATAGAATTTTTAATAAAAAATCTTTTACAATTGAAGAATCTTTACATGTTAAATTTGATGAATCCTTGACTAAACTTGTTTCTAATGATTCTCCACATGATGATGATCATATTATAGATTCTCCTAAAGATAATATTGTTATATCTTCTGTTGATACTAACGTGTCTAAGGATGAAGAGATTCCTACTGAGTTACCAAAAGCCTATGTTGAAGTAAGGAATCATCCACAAGATTTGGTAATTGGAGATATCAATCAAGGAGTTCAAACGAGATCCAAGTTGAACTACATGACACAAATTGCCTTCATTTCAATCATTGAACCGAAGAATATCAACGAAGCATGTGAGGACGATTTTGGATAATCGCCATGCAAGAAGAGTTGAACCAATTTGTGAGAAATGATGTGTGGGATCTTGTGCAACGTCCTACTGATCATCCCGTCATTGGTACAAGATGGGTCTTCAAGAACAAACTCAATGAAGCCGGTGAAGTCATTAAGAACAAGGCAAGGTTAGTAGCACAAGGGTACAATCAAGAAGAAGGTATTGACTTCGATGAAACTTATGCTCCTGTTGCAAGACTTGAATCAATTCGTATATTACTTGCTTTTTCATGTTTCATGAATTTCAAATTATATCAAATGGATGTAAAAAGTGCCTTTTTAAATGGAATAATTAAAGAAACTGTTTATGTAGAACAACCACCAGGTTTTGAACATGAAAAATTTCCTAACCATGTTTTCAAACTTAAAAAAGCTTTATATGGTTTAAAGCAAGCACCTCGTGCTTGGTATGATAGATTAAAGAGTTTTCTTTTAAATTCAGATTTTAAAATGGGAAGTGCAGATACAACTCTTTTTATCAAACATGTTAATAAAGATATCTTAATAATTCAGATTTATGTTGATGATATACTATTTGGTTCTACTAACGATGATCTTTGTCAAGAATTTTCAAAGACTATGCAGAATGAATTTGAGATGAGTCACATGGGCGAACTCACTTACTTCCTCGGACTTCAAATCAAACAAATGAAGGAAGGAATCTTCATCTCCCAATGCAAATACGCTAAGGAACTTCTAAAGCGATTTGGCATGGAAAATTCTGGTCATAAGAATACTCCGATGAGTACAACTACCTTTTTGGACAAAGATGAAAGTGGTAAGAATGTCGATCAGAAACTCTATAGAGGTATGATTGGCTCTCTACTTTACATTACTTCTAGTAGACCTGATATAATGTTTAGCGTATGCTTATGTGCTAGATATCAGTCAAATCCTAAAGAATCACATATTAAAGCCGTGAAAAGGATCTTTAGATATTTAAATAACACAGTCAACTATGGTTTATTTTATCCAAAGTCATGCACATTTGATTTATTATCTTATAGTGATGCTGATTTTGCTGGTTGTAAATCTGACCGGAAGAGTACTAGTGGTACTTGTCACTTTTTGGGACATTCACTAGTCTCTTGGTTCAGTAAAAAGCAAAATTCCGTGTCATTATCAACAACTGAGGCAGAATATATTGCTGCTAGTGTTGCATGTGCACAAATAATTTGGATGAAACAAACCCTACTTGACTATGGCATGAATATCACAAACTCACCTATTATGTGTGATAACACTAGTGCTATTAATCTATCTAAAAATCCAGTTCACCATTCACGTACAAAACATATAGATATAAGACATCATTTCTTACGTGATCATGCTTTAAAAGGTGATATTTCTTTAAATTTCATTTCAACTGATAATCAAGTTGCTGATATCTTAACTAAACCACTTAAAGAAGATACTTTTATTAAGTTTAGAAGAGATCTTGGTATTTGTAATTTTTCAGATTTTTAATCAATTTTTTAGATTTTTCAAAGGCTGTATTTTTTAAGCAAGTTAGTCGACTTATAATTCTTATTAGTCGACTTATACAAGCCTTAGTCGACTTATAAAATTTCCTAGTCGACTCCTGTGCGAAACAGAAAGTTTTTAAGTCGACTATAGAAAACTATCAGTCGACTAGACCTATGATTAGTCGACTAGTCTTGTCTTGTAAGTCGACTAATACTGTGAAATTCTGTTTTTCTGTTTTCGGATTCCTGTTTCAAACCCGACCCAATAACTTAAGTCATGGATCCGTTTACACTCAGATTTAATCCTATCCATTGATTTATATCCAGGATTAATCTTAACCATTGATTTCTTTCTATTACTCTCCTAAACCCTAGAAAAAGATTATCTTCGTTTGTCTCAGTTAGATATCATACCCGGAAGATTTATCAATTATGACGATTTTTTTGATTATGATATCATGTCCTATCTTCAAACTTGTGGATTATATAACATGTTCTCTTCAGAAGTTAAGGATGAATATTATCCTTTTCTCATTTATCTATTCTACACACATTTAAATTATGAAGATAATGAGAATGCAACCTATCTTGAAACCTTTGTTAAGGGTGTCAATATTAAGCTTTCTATCAAGCAAATTGGTCGTATCTTGTCTATTCCCTATTCTGGCCTAACTCTTGATGAGATTGTCATGGATGATGAGGATATCTTAAATCAGATTTTCTACCTGGTCAACATCTACCAATGACCAACAACAAGCTTAGACCTATTCCCCGTCTAATTGGTAGAATCCTCTCTTATAACATCTGCCCTAAGACTGGTAGTTATAACTACTTTTCCAGGGAATTATCGTCGTGTGTCTATGCTATCATGGCTGGACATGACGTTAATTGGGCAAAAATCATATTTGACACCATGGTCAAATTTCATTCCTCTTTCTTACCATTTGGCGCCTTTCTAACTCCAATTTTTCGGAAGTACAATATTGATCTTGCTTCTGAAAATACTGTTGTCAAGATTTTCGAACTCTTTGATCGTGCTGCCATAAATAGGATGAAATTACCTGATTTTCCTTCTGCAGAACCACAACAACCACCTTCAAATCCACCAAGTCCTCCACATGGTCCATCTACATCTTCACAACCCGATCCTCCTCCAACTCAACCAAATCCATATGCCGATGCTTTCTATAATTCCATGTCCGCCCAGATAGCATCCATTCAATCTTCTCAACAAGATTTGTTGAATTCTCACTCTCGCATTCTTGAGAATCAGTCTATGATGATGGATAGGCTGCAATCCATTGAGTCTACCCAATCAGCCATAATCAGTCTTCTCAAGGTCGGTTACCGTCCACCTCCTCCTCCCGGATCCGACGATTGAAGCTATTGGTGTTGGCGTGTCTCTTTTTATGTTCTTTTCTTTTGGAAGTACTCTTATGTATTTTGTTTTTTAGTACTATGTATCTTCTCTTTTTGTTAATGACAAAGGGGGAGAAGTTGTTATGTAAGTGTTTGTGTCACTTTGTGTTAAGTGTTTGTGTCACTTTGTGTTGTAAAACTCTGTTATGTTATGTTCTGTTATGTTATGTGAGTTTTTATGTTGTGATATGTGTTCTATGTGTTATATGTTCTGTCACATATTTGTGTATCTGTGTCATAATCTGAGAATTTCTGCATATTGTGCAACATTGTGACAATTCAATCATATTTGACATATATATGTTATGCATACTAACATATAATCATGCAGGTGCAACCTAACATTTTCTGCAGGGGACAAAATATTTTTATATAACTTAGTTACTGCAGGGGAGTTTTGTTGCAGGGGGAGCCATCATAGCCATATGTTGTCATCATCAAAAAGGGGGAGAATGTTGGAACCTGACATGTTCAAGATGTTGAAGCTTCTCCAATTACAAGATTTTGATGATTGACGAACACGACTACTACATGATGATTGCTCTACCTCAGATGGAGTTTACTGAAGCTCATGGGTGTTTGTGGAAGTTGTTGTGTAAAGTTAGAATGATATGTAATAGCCTTGATAACTTACACACAAACTTAACCTTTCCAAGTCGACTTATCCCATTAACCTAGTCGACTACCCCAATGTAGTCGACTTGCCATATAGTCCTAGTCGACTAGTCCACTTAGAATAAAAACCCCTAACTCTCTGTTTGGACTCTGTAAGTCAATTAGTCGACTTATCATTCCTATATAGTCGACTAACAGATACTCTAGTCGACTAGTCCCTTTTTCAAGTCGACTAATCCTGGACACAAAATATTTCCAACTCTCTGTTTATCAAATCTAGTCGACCAGCAGTAAACCAAGTCGACTAATCCTAGTTTCAGTCGACTAAAAACAGTTTTCCAGAAACCTGTGTCTCCAACAGACACTTTCCTAGTCGACTAATATTTATACCTAGTCGACTAATAAGTGAACTTTTGCCTGGCCTAGTCGACTAATTCAGTTTCCTAGTCGACTATAGGCAGTTTCTGACTGTTGGACAGTTATTCTTATCTGATCAAATTGGCAACGTTTTACAACGTTTTAATCCTCTGAATTGGTGTCATAACTTCCCCAACTGACCCTAGTCTACATCTATAAATAGGGAAGTTATTCCTAAGGCCAATTACTAAGTTTTTCAATCAGATTTCCAAAAGCCAAAAAATTCCAGATTTCTGAAAACTGAATTTCTCAACTTCTTTCTTCACCAAAAGCCATCTTCTCTTTGTGAAGAACTCTGAAGTAAAACCTTCCTATACAGAACCTTGTCCACTACAAATCCTTATCAAGGCTATAGGAAGATACTGTATTCATTTCAAAGAAGTTTGTACAAGGAGTCTTCTTGGGTGTAGAAGATTGTACAAGGTTTGTTCTCTTGGCGGAAGAGAAGTTGTGCACGTTGGCGAAGGGTGTTTTGCCAAGTGGTGCACAAGGTACTTGTTGTAGGGTGTACATAAGGAAAGTAAAGGAAAATCTCAAGCATTTGGCTTGGGGACTGGATGTAGGTCACAAGGACCGAACCAGGATAACTCTCCACTGTTTGCGTTTGTTATTTTCTGTGGTTATCTTTTTAATTGCTTTAATTTCTGCAAGTAATTTGTTTAAAGTTTAATTAACACTATTCACCCCCCCTCTAGTGTTGTTTTGCTTGTTATATAGATCCTACAACCATGCCTTGTATGCTCAAATTGAAAATCTTTATAAACATGTGCATGAATGGGTGGTAGGTATGAGTTATACACTTGATCCTCATCATGTTTTTCAATTGGTATTCTAATTGATATTTTTGGTTGCATGCTCATCTTTGGTTTTCTATATATGTATGTTTCAAATCTTAAAAAGTATCAATTTCTATTGGTATTTACATTTTCACACACACACACACACACACACACACACACACACACACACACACACACACACACACACATATATATATATGATTTGATTGTGTTTACTATATCTTTACATCTTAAACAAATTATGTTTATGCTAAGCTTGAATTAGTTCTTAATGATAATTATTTTTCAAAATGGTATCTTATACAAGCTTATGCATCATTTTATTGGTATTTCATAAAGAGGGAGAAAACTTCATGTTTTATCTTTCAATTGATTTTATTTTCAATTGGTATCTTACTCCCACTCTTTATGATGAAAGATGATATTATTCTATTTGGTATATTATTTTTCAATTGGTTTCCTACGCTCTTAATGAAAAATATTTTAAATTTGAAATATGCTAACATTTTCAATATTAGTATCAAGAATCTTAAATTGGCTTTATTCTAAATTTGATATCTTTAATGCAAAATGATTTGTTTAACCAAATAGTTGGTTTATTTTTCTATTAGTATCATGTTTCATTTTAAATTGGTATCTATATTAAAATGTGTTTACATAAAATATTTGGCTTTTACTTTCAATTGATATCAAAATTATAAAATATTTTCATTTGGTATCAAAATTACAAAATATTTACAATTGGTATCAAGATTTACAATACACATATATATTTCAATTGGTATCAAAAACATTTTTGTTTATTTTTCATCGGTATCATAAATTGGTATCATAATATTTTGATATATATCTTTATTGTTTGTTTTATACAAAAAGGGGGGAGAAAATTTTTTTATGCCCCGTTGTTGATTTTTGTTGTTTGACAAAAAGGAGGTGAAAATTTTTGTTTATGCCCCGTTGTTGTTTTTTTTTTTTTGACAAAAAGGGGGAGTAGATTGTTTTTTGAGTTTATGTTTGCCCCTTTGTTGATGGATTGACAAAAAGGGGGAGAGAAATTTGGAACTTTATATATGCATGTTTACTTTTACAATTGGTAAAAGAGCAATTGATATCATGCATGTTTATATGCATGTTTATTTATGCATGTTTATGCATATTTATATTGAGCATTCATTGCATATCTATTTGTTTATTGCTATGCATGAGTTAAGGGGGAGCTTCTATAAAGCTTAACTTTAATCCATGCATATATAACTCTATGAGTTTTGCATCATAAAAAAGGGAGAGATTGTTGGCCCAAAGGCCCATCACTCTAGTTTTGATGATGATCAACTCATGTAGTTATGGTTTACTAATAATCTTGTGATATTTAGTTTCAGATATTTGATCAAGATATTAGTAGGTGTGTAGCTTCAACAAAGGTGATTTTGAAGCTTACACATGGTGATTCAAGAGCTCGCGCGTCAAGATCGCATATAGCACTCGATTGGAGTCAAGCTCGGTGGATTGCGTTTGGATCGAGTCGACTTGGAGACGAAGTTCTACAAGAAGACCTTGGTTTGTTTAGTTAAGTTTGTTTAGATCTCATGTAAAGCTTAGATAGTGTTGATATGCTCAAGTTCACAATACACACACAAGTTTAAAGTTTCATGTTTGGTTTTTCAGTTTAACCGATCTTGTTTTTTTATGTCAATAACATAGATAAAATAACTTTCATGTATATTGGATTCTATCCATATATAACATGCTTAAAAGTTATTTCAATATCATGTTTTTGTATTTACATGAGTTTTTGAGAAAACAGTTTTTCATTTCAAAATCCTAGTTTTTGAAAAATACGATTTTTAGTTTAAGGCAAATTTTCAAGAACATAAAAATGGTTCAAATTGTTTATAATATGTGTTGAGTTTTACCCACACATGTTTGTATTTCAAAGATCTAATAAGAACTGATTTTTGTGAAATTTATGTGATTTTATGGGATTTAATTGAAATAAAAAACCTAAGTTTTTAATCCCTATAATGTTTGGCCTGGCTGTCTGCCGGTCGACCGGACTGGTCGACCGTAGCAGAAGTCGGTCGATCGGTCTAGTCGATCGACGTGCACAGGACGTGCACGCAGCCTGGGATGGAAGGGCCATTTCTAGAATGCAGAACGGGCAGATTTTGAGGGGCTATAAATTTGCCCCCTCTTGAGTTGTTTTCACCAAGTTTTTCAGAGAGCAAAATTTATCATCTTCACAAATGTTTTACAGCAAGTTTTTAAAAGCGTTTTGGGCTTAAAGATTTGATCTTTATTTTGTTTTAAAGGGTTAGAAAAATCAAAGAAAGAAAAGTCTTTGGGAATTGATTTGATCTTCATTTACATTTCTATCTAGAGTTTTTTCCTAGAGTTTTTCTTATGATTTTGATTTCCAAACTCTTTGTTTTCTCACACTTGAGCTATTTATCTATCCTATCTATTAGGATTTATTTTGTAGGAAAATTAATTTGTGGTTGTTGATACCACCAAGAGTTGTAAACCTTCCATAATTTGTGATATCCCTCTAGTGAGAGGTGATTGTGTTGATATCCTCTAGTAAGAGGTGATAGTGGAGGTTGTGTTGGTATCCCTCTTAGTGAAGAGGTGATTGTGGTGTTGTAGCTTTGAGCCTAATCCCTCTAGTGAGAGGGTGTGATTGTTCTTTAGCTAAGTGCCTATCCCTCTAAGTGTAGAGGTGATTTGTGTTGTGCCTTACCTCTAGTGAGAGGTTGTATTGGTTGAGAGAGGAATTGTGTACTCCCGGTTTGTATTAACCTAAATCCTCAGTGGAGGTTCCCTGTGTGGGAAGTCCTGCGTGGACGAGTTAGTGGAAATCCTTCTGTGTGAAGGTGGGGACATAGAGCTGGGTGCTCGAACCTCGAAACATATCTTTGTGTTTACGTTTGATCAACTATCTCTAACTCTCTCTTATATTGTGCCTTGCATTGATTCATATTGTTCATTCATACTTATATGCTTGGTATTGCTTGTTTGTGTGCCTCACTTGTGTTGAACCAAGAGAGCTTCATATAGCACTTCAACTCTTATTTAGAGGAATTTAGAGGAGATAGTCCAGAGCCCTTCACCGGGAATTCGGCTATACTTTTTGGTTACACTAAGTGTGTTGCAATTTGTTTTAATTTTGCATTATTTGTCACCTATTCACCCCCCTCTAGGTGTAATTTCAATTGGTATCAGAGTCTACGCTCCTGATATTAGGTTTAACCACGTAGGAGTGAGATCTTGGTTTAGCTAATCTAGTATTTGCATTTGCACACTTAATTGTTTGCACACACTCATTGTAAGCTGTCTAAAAATCACTGAAGACAAGCCATCCAAAAGCAGAATCCAAACTTCAGATGCAAGGTTAATCATGGCCATCAACACAGCACCAAAACGTGAGGGTTGAAACCTGTGTCTCAGCATCACTGCGAGGACCCTAGACGCGAGGGTTGAAACCCGCGTCTCAATATTATTGCAGTGCCAAGACGCAGAGTCCAAATCCCACGTCTCACGCGAAGCTTGACGCAGAGTTAGAAACCCGCGTCCCTCAAGCATTACTTCAGTAGCAGAACGCAAGGCTCAAAACCTGCGTCTCAGTTATAACTGCCCTCATTACTGGATCACTTACTGCCCATGTAGTGAGGGAGTTAACCCCTATTATGAAGTATTTTTAGGGGACACGTTCACCCCCTGAAACCTCTATAAATAGCCCAGTTTGCTATGGAAAAGGGGCAGGCACAGATAGAGGGGAGATTAAAAAGAAGAAGAAGAAGAGAGAGTTCAACTCTTCTAACGACTTGTTGCGTATAAATTCGTTTTCTGCCTATAATCTCTTTGAGATTCTTGGTGGACAGGAGCTGTGTTACTTCATCCACTATCCAAAGAGAGGATTCCCAAAAGGTCCTGACGTTCACCCGGTCAACGGAAAACAAGATTCACTTTCCACCGCCACATCAAGAACCCGACACTAAACAAAGGGGAGATTCAAGCTTGAATATCTCCCCTCTTTTGTAAGAGGATTATTGATCCGCTGTAACATTCTTTACTATCAAATAAAGAATTTACCTCTCGATCTTCAATTTTTTTCCTCCACCAAACAAGAGATGGCGACTCCGCTGGGGACAACTTTCTCTACCGACGAGCAAGTTGTGGCGCAAGGTGACGTCACCTATATGGGAAAAACGGTCGAATCACTTGTCGTGGAGTTCGATCAGGCGAAGTATGAAGAGTTCCTCTCTTCCGGCTCCAAGAGCCCTAAGGCGCGGGTCTACCGTAAAGTCTCCTCAGGGACTTGCTCTCGAGTCTGCTTTGAGATCCCCTCAGACTCGACTGGCAAAAAGGATGTCGTGGCTAATCGCATCATGCGTAACGCCCGCGTCAACGTCTCCCAGGAGACCCGCGTGGTTAACGTTGCTGATGTTCAGCCTGTCCATCCCCTTCCTCAGCGCCAGGTTACCGGGGGTTCCCATCAACGCATACGACGTAACTGGAATGCTGAGCGGCGATAGAGACGACGTGCGCATCAACTACAAGCTGAAACAACTGTCCGCCCAACAGCGGTAGGACGCAAGGTTCAAGCCCGCGTTTCTTCTGAACCATGTCAGATACGTGAAGTCCGTGTTTGGAAACCTAAAGGTGAGGTTCTCCAAACTTGTATTTCTGAAGCTTCGCTTCTCGAACGCAGCAATCAACAGCGCGAGGTCTGTGCTCTTCATCCGAGACACGAGGCCCGCGCCTCTACATTTATACGAGGAACCCAAGAGGCCTGCGTTTCTCAAGCGTCACTACCCAGGTGCGACAATCAGCAACGCGAGAGCTGCGTCTCTTCTCAACAGAGGCGTAAGACTCGCGTTTCGGAGCAAGAACGCGAGAGCTGCGTTCATTTTACAGGACGTGAGCTTCGCGTCTTAGAACCTCACGTCTCAGCTTTGCGAAGCAAGAATAGCTCTCAGAAGCTGAAAAAATCTCGATAATCTAAGGCTAATCTCTTCGATCCCCTTCCAGGACCTAAGAGATTATTTGACAAAGAAGACGAGTGCTAATTTGATCACTCCATTGTGTTTCTATGAATGGCTTATCATGACAATGCTCTCTGAGTGCCGTTGCAATTCACATGCGAGCCGACATTCGATATCCTGACAGTCGACCCTAACTTCCCGATCTGCCAAAAGATATCGCTCCCATAGGAGGACCTTCTCTGACACAAAGTACCCTGAAACCACTACAAACATGATAAGCAGGAGTAGGGAAAAACAACCAATGGTCAGCTCCGACGAGTCTGACACGGAACCAGAAGGAGTGTACCGGCACACTCGCACTCAGACTGGAGCGATTGTTCCGATCAATTACAGTGCCCTAGCTCAGTGCATCGAAGTAAATGGCTCACATTCCGCCGTTGCAAAGTCAGAGGCTTCGAACTCTTTCATAGAGAAGGAAGCCTTCATATACATGACAAATACTCCTGAGGAGACGGCCAGGCGCTTTGAGCAACAAACCCAGGTCCAGAGGGAACAATTTGAGATGATTTGTGCTCAACAAGAATCCATCGATTCTCTCAAACTGATGCTGGCACAATTGTTTGAAGACAAGAGGAAGTCAACTGACAAAACCTCCTCTAAAAAGTCTAAAGGCAAACGAAAGGAAGGAGAAAGCTCATCTTCAGTGCATATCGAGGAGAAAGAGCAATCTCCTTCTGGGTTGTCTAAATCCTCATCTAAGGGGGAAGGCAACTCGGATCATGGAAGGATTCATTCTAAGAGAATGAGTCAATTGGAGCAACGTCTCGAGGCCCTTACTAATCGGAAAGGCCTCCAAGAAGCAGGAGTGGTCCGGCCATATCCGGCAGAGCGGGACCTTATTCCATACCCCCCCAAGTTCAAAGCTCCAACCTACAGCCATTTGACGGCAAAGGGTCACCGAACCAACATATCTACTACTTCAAGTCTCAGACGGGGAATGTGATAGATAATGATGCCATTTTGGCACGTTTGTTCATCGGCACTTTAAAATTGCTTGCCTTTGAATGATTCATGAAGCTCCCAGAAAATTTCATTAAAAATTGAAGTGATCTGGAGAAGCTTTTCCTAACACGCTTTTTTGAAGACGACTCATTAAGTGGCTTGTAACTGATTACAAGTCTAGGAACTCCTCGTTACTTTTCAGCTGCATTGTTAACATAAAATGCAGTGCAACTCCATGGGAAGTATGATTTATGAATTAATTTTTTTTCTCTAAGAGATCTTTGATTTCTTTTTTACATAGTTTCAAGTATTCTTGATTCATTTGACATGATTTAGCCTTAGTAGAAATATCATTTTTCATTAAAAGATTCCTCATAGGGTAAAAAAATAATGTGTTTATTTCTTTCCCAAAATGCATTAGACATATTACTACAGGATTGAGTTTTAACTTCTTCTTTGACCTGTTTAATTCTTTGTTGAATTGGAAGAGATTGTAATTGTTTAGTTGTATTAATTTTACAATTTCTTCTTTAAGAAAATTTATCTGATTTTCCTTAAGTTAAACTTCTTTAACTTCATTTTAAAGTTTAACTGTGGGATTAGTTATAAATTCAAAGGTAATATTTTATCCTTTATAGAAAGTATTAATTCCTTTCTCATCAATCTTTATGTAGGCATTAGTTTTTCTAAAAATAGAGTGCCTAATATAACATGTTGAGATATTTCTTTTACTATTATAAAATGTAAAGTAATACAAAATTTTTTTTACATATATTTACATCCGTAACTTTATACGGTATTGTAAGTGCTTGTTATTAGCAACACTTAGAGTTTGAATAGTATATTCACAATATTTTATTGGAATTAATCTTTCTTTAATACAATTTTGATTTGCACGCTATCAATTAGTGGTATAAGATCTTGTATAAAAAATTCATTAGTAATGAGTAGATTTGTTTTTATATACCATTTAGGCTATTATTAAATCCATTTGTTGCAAGAACTGATCTTTATGTTATTGTAATGTTTCAACTTTATTTGCTTGATTAGGTAATTCATATTCTGATTGAGAAAATTCTTCAAAGTCTTCTTCAATTTTTATTTTATTTTTTTTCTAATTTGGATAGTCTAGAATTAGTGATCTTATCTTTTATTTTTAATATTTTTATTTCTGTTTTCAAGATATTAATTTCTTGATACGTGTCTTGGATTGTTACAAGTTTAGATTCTTTTTGTTTATATCTATTTATTACTTCTGATAACCTGTAAACATTATCTACTTTAGGAGATTTCTTTTCTACTTTATCTTTAATGATTAAATCTATCATTTTATCATTTATATTTTTATCTATATCATATTAATGATATAATCTAAACTTCCCTTTCTCTCATTATGAGTAAGAGTATTAAGAGATAATCCATTCATTTCTATTATGAATTTATAATAATTTACTTGATCCATTACAGTTTTGAGACTCTTCATTGTTATCTGAGGAATGTTCTTCAAGATTTTCATAGTATTCTGAAGAAGACTCTTGATCTGATTTTATCATTATTTTTATAATGTTCATCGAAGATCAACATCTTCGATCTCCTCTATTTTCTTTTTTATATAGCATTTGCTAGCACAGTAGCCTATTTTTTAACATTTATAACCTTTTATATTTTTAGCTGATTTATGAATCCACTTCTTCTTAGTATTAGAAGATTCTGTTTTATTATCTCTTTTTGAAAATATTTTTTCTTTTTCTTTTAAAAATGTTTTATTTTCTCTTCTATCAATTTTTTTATTCTTTGAAGGAGGTTTAGGTCCATGTATAGCAAATTGGGTACAAAATTAGCCTAATTGTTTTCTTTCAAATTTTTTTTGAGTTTTTAATTGATTTCTCAATTTTAAGTCATTACAAATAACAAGCCTTTTGTACACTGGCACTTATTAAATTTCCATATATATAAATATGGTAAGGGATTATTCCTTCAATTTTATCTCTTAGAGTTTTTCTAACTCTTTCGGCAAATAGATTGGGTAAATCATCTATAAATTTAGATTTTCAATGCAGATTATTTACATCGTTTAATTGCATAACTCTATTAAGGAAGATATCCTTATACCATCTAAAATGGGTTAAGGTTGGTCATCTTAAATTTTATAAGAGTTCTAGTTTGATCTCCTTGATTTGTAATACCTCCAGTGAAGTGTTATAAAATTGTCACAATTAAGCTATAAACAACATCTTAAACTTGTATATTATTTTCATATTTTATTGCACCAAAAATTTCTATTTTTTGTTCTGGTGTTATATAGTGATCCCACCAGCCTTTTAAAGTGCCTGTGAAATCACAAGTAATGAAATTAGCTGCTGAATTATTTTTGTTTACAGACAGTAGCATACATCATCATTCTTTATAATTGATCATGAATTTATTCGACACAACTGTCAATATTCCATTCATAAATAATTTTGCCATGATATGAATTATGTGTTAAAGAATCATTTTTTTCAAACAAAACATCCATTGGAGTTGGTCTTTTGTAGTAATATTAATCTAACTTTCTTGGATCAAAGTTAATTTTATTAACTTCATTAGTTATGATACTATTCTAGAATGATTCTTGAGCAACTTCAATTTGTATAGGATTTATTAAATCCTTTTCTAATTCAGAATCAGATGTTTGAGAATTAGATGAATTATCATATAATGAATTTCCATCAAGAGTACTTAAATAGCCTTTTTTAATTTATCAATTATAGAAGTTATTTCTTCTTTGCCAACTGTTGGTGAATGTTATTTAAATTCACTGATTTCAGAAGGTGATTTTATGGGCACATAGTAAGTTTTAACCTCTTTTTTTTTTCCTTATTAAAGGGGTTTCTAATTGAGCTGCTATGTTTAATTTATTAATTAACAATTCTAGAGTGGATTTTACTCTAGTTAGTTATTGTCCTAAGACTGGAATATACACATTTGTATAGTTATTTTGTTTTGCAATTTTTGTAATTCTTTAATTGTTTTTTTTTATGATCTATTATTTTAACTAGAGCTAATGCTTCTGCTATATCAGAAGTAGCAACACTAGATAACTTTAAAGATTCTGTAGGTGGATACACTGTTGTAACTTTTTCTCTATTATGGGTTGCCCAAGTCTTATAATGTTCTTCTAGAACATTAAGCTTTTTAAACTCTCTATTTACATATCTTTCAATAAACCATTTTGAAAAGGATTTTATTTGTTGGTTTGTATTAAGATATGAATAATATTTATCTTTGTATTCATATCTTTTACTCATTGAGTAATTATTCTCAAACCATTTTTAAATTTTTTTATTATCATTGAATTTCTCATTTAGGAATTTTCTCAACCCAGTTCCTGGTGTAAATCCATTAAAGGTAAATTTTCATATCAGATTTTACTGGAGAATCTGTATTAGGTTTCTCATAAATTGGATGAGTTATTGATGAATCAGAAATATTTATTCCCTGAACTTCTGGTTCTAATTCTTGTATTTTTCTGCTAGTTTATTTGGATACAGATTTTCTAGCATTTTCATATTCATTAGAATTTTTGAAGTAGATATTCTAGCAATTTGCTGGTGATTAAATCTTACTTCAACTTCGCCATCATCAGTTTATATTATCTGATCTAGGTTTATTTCTATAACTAGCCTAGGTGAAACTGATGGAGTGAGTAACAAATTTTCAGGAAAATTTATTTCTTCCCATTTTATTATTCTATTAGTTGCTATATTTAAAGATAACAAATTTGTTTCTACCAGTGTTGTTTTACCTGATTTTGTTATATTTCTACCTTTAGGAGCTAGTGTATTTAAGACTTATAATGAATCCTATAAATTATTGCAATTGTTTCAGATGCAGGGAGAAAATTATATCCATGGATCTTTAAATTTAACGTTGTTGATTCCAAAATGTTTGGATCAGTCAAAGATAGATTTAAATTTGGACAACATTAAAGTAGTCTAGTCCGTGACACAGACTTGTCTGCATAACTCACATAAGGGATTGGATATAGTCCAGGCATTTTGCTTCTCACAAGGATATCAATAGGGATGCATTTAATCCATGAAGAGTTAGTGGTTTTAATGCAATTTGGATTAAACAAATATGAATAAAATAATATTTATTAATAAAAGAAGATAAATCGTCTTCTAATAACAATTTTATTGATTGCTCACTATTATCAACTTGGATAATTTTTTCATAGTTTTAATTGCTATGGTTGATTTAAAATCAAACATTCATATATTATAGATTTTCTTTGATGGAACTTTAGGGATAAACCATTTATTAAGGTCTTCTAATTGTGTAAGATATTCTATTAAATTAGCATTTTTAACAGTTTACCCTTATTAAAGGTTCTAGAACTTGAACCTATTGGGTTCTTATCTTTCAACCAAGATGAAGCCTAATTCTCTGTGAAGGGTTCTGGACTTCTCCTCAAATTTCTTTGAATTACAAGTCAAGGATGCGCAATTGCTTCTTGATTAAGTAAGTATTGAACCAAAAAGGATTAAAAAAGATAATTATTGTAAAACCCCATTCCCAGATATGTACCTAAATATGTGTTCTAATTTTTTGATCGTATTTTTTATTTTCTTCTATATGTATTTTTAATTTTGTGGTTATTTATATTATTATTTGGTATCAGATCCAGATTTTCAGAATATGGGTCAGCCCTAGTCTGAACCAGGGACCCAATCCCAGTGTATTACTCGATTTGATCTTTCTGATAGTCAGATTTGACCAGTTTTAGTTTTAAACACTATTTTTTCAATATTCTGAATTTTTATTGATTTTTTGGATTTTTCTGAATTATTTTATAAAATCTTCAAAATCAGTATCGATTGGTATCACTGATCAATTCTCAGATTTTTTAATTTACAAACAGAGATAAATTTTTATAAACTACTTTCGCATTGTTCCTTAAGATCGTGTTTTTTATCTTAATGCATTTTTGAGGAATTTTGTGAATTTATCAAAATTCGACCGGATTTGGTGTCCGGTATCGCCGGTTGATTCCAAAATTTTTAATTTGAAAATGGTATTAAATTTCTTGAATATATTTTACCATGTACCTTAATATAATATTTTCTTATTTTGAGAATTTTTGGGGACCTTTCTGAATTATTTTATTTTTCTGACGATTCCGCTATTTTCAATATTTTCCCGGATACGGAGTTAATACCCAGATATTTTCCTTTCTTTTTTCTTTCTTCTCTTTTTTCTCCTCCACTCCTTTTCTTTCTCTCTTTTTCTTTTTCTTTTCCCCATTTTTCTCCTTCACACACACTCCCACCCCCAAAATATCTTCTCCTTTTTCTTTTCTTTTCCTTCTTCTTTCTCCTTTCTTTTTTCTTTTCTTTCTTTCTTCTTCCCCCTGGCCAGTGACGCAGAGCCCCCTTCTCTTTCTCTCTTCTCAATTCTTTCCTTCTCTTCCACAAGCCCTAAATCTCACTCTCAATTCTTCTCTCTCACTTTCCCATCCACCTCGTCCTATCTCTTACAATCTCTCCTCCCCTCCAAACCACCACGACCTCACCACCATCATCGTGCACGACAGCCACCACCTCCATCTCCGGCGAGCCCACGCCGATGGATAACCTCGGCGGCACCACCTCATCTTCCCCCACTTTCCCTCTCCTCCTCCTGCATTACTTTACCCCCACCAAAGTCCTCCTCCTTCAAAATCACCACCATCATCTTCACCTTCATCACATCCACCACCCACAACCACATCCCATCACCTTCTTCTTTCTCTCACATCCCTAATTTCATTATCTCCCTCCTTAATTTCTCCCCCCACTTCAATCCTCCACCATAACCATCTTCACCTTCAAAACCACCTCCCACCACCACACACACCACCCTTCCTCCTCTCTCCCCCTCCAATTTGGCCGACCTCCTCTTGAGGACCATGCGCACGCAGCTAGATGCAGCCCAGGTTATGGGCCCCTGGCTGTGAGCTGCGTGAGCCCCTCCCTCTCTCCTCTCTCTAGTTCTCTCTCTTCTCTCACTATTCTCTCTCCTAGATTCACGTGCACATGTGGTATTTCTGATTTTGGGATTTTGTGACATTTTTATAATTTTAGGCAAGTGTTCTCGCTTTATTGGGTACCCCGCTTCGACGGGCGTTCATTTGTATTTTCTAGGATTTTTGTATTATATTTTCGTGGACTATATATTGCTTGTGCATGTATGTGGCCGAGTGCCCGGGACTGTATATGTAGTAGATCTATGATGAATGCCTGTAGTAGTGTAGTTTAATACCTGTATATATATACTACTTGTGATATCGTTCTATTACTGCTTTATTACCATGCGTGTTCGGTACTAACACTTCTCTGAACTCTCTACCCAGCCTTCAGGTTGCGTTTAGCCTCTGGGCTCTCTACCCAGCCAGCCTCCTGGTTCTCTACTCAACCTCCTGGCGTCACTACTCTACGGGTAGTCTAGTTATTATAGGCTTATATGCGAGTGTTTGGTACTAAGACTTCTGCAGGTATAACCTACTTCCCCAAAGGGGGTGCGCTTAGACCGCTTTGCTGTCTCTCAACGCTCTGCCTGGTAGGCAAGCCTAGCGCTTAGCGCTTTATTGCTAACTTCCTTTGAGCGTAGTTACATCATAAGTGTGGCTTCGCCACGTACGTTAGCATAACGTTCATACGCTCGCTCTATCGTGTGTATTTAGCTGCGCCACGAGTGGTAAGCATGCCGAGCGTGATAGCATATAGCGTTGTACGCTAGCTTCGCTCCAGTCTTGCTTAGCTCCACTTGATTGTTCGCTTTATTACCTAATCATTATCATTGTTATATGTCATGTGTTGGCCCAAAGGTCATTAGCCCGACGTTTTGATGATAACAAACCATATATAGTTATGTTTTAACAATTTTGTCTAAATGAGTTTCAGGTTTAAAAATCCTAGTTTGTTTGACGGCTCCAACACAAGACTCACACTTTGGAAGCCCCAAAGATTTGGATCCCAGAGCCAAGCACATAGGTGGTTTACAATTGGTATCAGAGCCAAGTGCTCTTGATTTGGGTCTTACAACCTAGAGTTAAAGATCCTCATTTTAGGCTAATCATAATATTTGTACACACACCATGGACTTCATGTCACCACCCACTTTTGACATTCTTAACATCTAAATTTGGAAGGTTAAGATGTCCTTGTACCTCAAGGCCTTAGGGATTAATGTTTATTTTGCCACCACTAAAAATTCATATTGTTTAGATGGCAAAAATTTTGAGGCTAATGCAAAAGCTCTACATGCTTTGAAGAGTACCCTAAATGATGAATATTTATCTAGGGTTGTTAACATTGATTCGGCTTTTGTAGCATGGAACACCCTCACCTCCCTTGGCGAAAAAGATCAATACTATGCGGGGAGCGACTCGGATGTTGGAAGCGACACTTCCAACTTGTGCTATATGGTCCAAGGGGATAACCCCCTTGAGGTAAACACCGAATCTGAGCTAGATGATAATGACATGTCATATGATGAGCTTGCTTGTTTTTGTCAACAATTACTAGAAAAATATGACATGCTTAGAAAAGATAATAAAAATTTGAAAAAGAAATTTGATTGCATGCAAAATGAAAAAGATTCTTTACAAAATAAAGTTGCATGTTTTGAAAAAGAAAATGAAGATTTGAAAAGTGAAAATGTTTTCTTAATGTCTAAATTGAATGATTTATGTGAAGGAAACACTAGTTTGAAAAATAAAATTATTTTGGTGAAAAAACAGAAGGAAGTTGCTTTTAATGAAAATACTTCTTTAAAAAGAAAAATTGTTGAAAAAGAAAAAGAAAATGTTTTTAAAAGGAATAAGAAAAATGACTCTTTATCTCATCATGCTTTACATGCCACCACAAATGAGATGAAATTTTTGAAAAATAGAATTGATTGTTTAAGCTCAACTTTGAGCAATTGTGCATTTAACCATAAGAGATTGGAGTCTTTGTTTTCAAAAAAACAAACTCCACATACTCATGCACATCATCATGCATATGCTTATTTTGCACACCACGATCATACACATACACATATGCATTCTAAGGTGTACAAATGTACACATTGTGGCCGCAAAGGCCATTTAGCAAAGTTTTGTTATGATAAGAATAAATCTTTAAATTTTGCTAATAATAAGAATGTTTGGGTGCCTTACAATGCTAACCCTCAAGGACCCAAAAGAAAATGGGTACCAAAATCCCCACCTTTTGTATTTGATGTAGGTGTGGGCTCTCACAAAACGTCAGAGGAATGGTGCCTTGGTGGTGGTTGCATGGACTTGAAGGACACATATTTGATGCACCGCTATCAAGGAGGTTTGGTGGGACAACCACCATGTTTTGGAGAATTAGAGCATAGTTCTTTTGGTTGGTAACTATCTCTAAACTCCTAATTTATTTACATGCTTGTTCATACATGATGATATTTAGCATGTTCATGTTTTGTGCTTCATGTGGTAATTACTTGTTTAAATGTAGCATTTATCAAAACTTGGATATATACATGTACAAGTAGTGAGCAACATTTGATTCATATACGTTTGTACTTCATCGTTCATTTGTACTCACTATATGCACATGTATAGCCTAGTTTTGATGATTCTCTCATTTATACTTGTTTTGCCTATTTTCATGTTTTTACTTCATGTATATGTATTTTGTATTCAAATCTAATAAATATACATGTATACCCGTGAGTCTCTTGCCTTCATGCAAATACCTTTAATAGACTCTTTTATGTTTGGGATATGTATGTATATTGTTAGGATTAGATAAATCATACACCTTGAAGTTTGTTTTATATGAAAAATGAATTTCATGTTTTATTTGAGAAAACAATATTCATGTTTAATTTGAGCTTCATTGACTATTTTCATGAAAATGCTAAACACATGATTCTTGTACACTCACACTTTATTTGTTTATTCATGACCTTGTTTCATGAACACTTTTATGAGCTTTATCGATTTCGAGTGTTGATTATTGTGTATTTGGTATGATTCATGAAAAACATATGATTTGGTTTCATGTTTTGAAGGATCGTTAACTAGTTTTTCAAAAATTATCTTTAACTAGTTAATTATTCTTCATTTGGTAGTGATTTTAAATGCTAAACTATTTTCAAAATTATTTTCGAAAACCCCTACCTATCCCATTATGGGCGGATGGATGGGCGTGTATGTCTTGCAAACTTTATTGAAAATCTTTTATCTTGAGCATATGAAGGGTGGTAGGTTATGAGTTATATACTTGATTTACATTGTTATTTTCAATTGGTATCATTGGATCTTTTCAATTGGTATCTAAATTGATATTTTTGTATATACTCATATTTTGTTTCCTATATATGTATGATTCATAATTTCAACTTATATCAATTTCTATTGATATTATCATTTCTCATACATATATATGATTTTCATGTGCTTGCTTTACAATTGGTTTACTTATTTAAAGCACACCACAAAGTTTACGCGAAGCTTAATTTAAAACTTTATTTTCAATTGATGTTTCAATTGATATTTTAACCATGCATAAGCTTATAAAAAAATAAAAAAATAATTTTTTTTATCATGGTTTTTCAATTGGTATCAATATGCTTCAACTTCAAATTTGTTATAAATTTACAATTGGTATCAATATGTATTGCCTTCAAAATTTGTAATGTTTATTTACATTTGGTATCTTAAAATTTGATTTATGAAGATATCTCAAAATTGTTTTATTGAGAAAAATCCAAAATTTTGTTTGAACAATTAAAAATCAAAACATTTTTGATTTGTATTGCCTATATGCAAGGAGAGTTTAACATCTCTTCTACATATAGATTCATGTTGAGTGTATCTTATATTGAGGAGCTTGACAACTCTTCTTTATGCGGTACACGTGTGTAGGGGAGCTTCACATCTCCTCTTATGCATTGCATATTTTACGTTATGTGAATTAGGGCTTGTCATCCTTCTTTCATGTAATGTATATATGTAGGGAAGCTTCACATCTTCCTCTTCATGAATGTATATCGCATATACCATTTATTGATTGATTTGTGTTTACCCCTTCATTGGTTCCTTATTTCGGACAAAAAGGGGGAGAAAATTTTATTTTTACTTTAACCCCTTTGTTGATGATTGACAGAAAGGGGGAGAAGTATTTGAGATGTTTATATGCATGTTTTCCTTACTTTATTCATAAAGGGGGAGAAGTATTTATGTTTATGCATATATTGTTTTGTTTTGCAAATAGGAGAAAAAGAATTTGATGAGTTTTATGCTTGATTGGCATGTTTATCTCCGTATATTTGCATACATGTTTAGGTAGTTTATGTGCTTCATTGCCATATTTATTTGTTTATTGAGATGCATGAGTTAAGGGGGAGCTTCTTTGAAGCTTTACTTTAATCCATGCATATATAACTTCATGAGTTTTGTCATCATCAAAAAGGGGGAGATTGTTGGCCCAAAGGCCCATCACTCTAGTTTTGATGATGATCAACTCATGTAGTTATAGTACTAATGATCTTGTGTTTAATTAGTGACAGATTCATGATCAAGATCTTAGTAGGTGTGTAGCTTCAACAAAGGATTTAAAGTCCAGTTTGGAGCTAGCACGGTTTGATTCAAGAGCTTGTGCATCAAGACCACATCAAGTACTCAAGAGGAGTCTAACTCTATGGATCATGTTTGGACCAAGTCAAGAAGATGAGAAGACTTCAGGTGAAGACTTCAAGATCAAGGCTTATGTCTAGGTTTGTTTTTATAAGATTTTGTTTTTAGATAAAATGTAAAGGATAGAATAGTTGGTGGATTGCTTAAGTATATTATACACACACACTCTTGATTAAATGAGTTTTCATAAAAGAATTTTCATTTTGGAAAAGACTTTTCATTTTGGAAAAATACCGTTTGGTTTTTGGTATTCTGGTTTACATGTTTTAACCAAAACCGTATTTAGAGCTTAATGTAAAAAACATAGATATTTCACCATGTATGTGTAGTGGATCATATCCATACACCCTATGCTTTCAAAGTTGTTCAAATATCTTATTTTTGTATTTGGAAGAGTTTTAGAAAAACAAATTTTACAAAAACTGTATTTTTCCTTAGAAGGTTGGTTTCTAGAAAATACCATTTTTGGTTTGAGCCAAAATTTCCAAGTTACAAAAATAGTCCAAATTATTTGTAACATGCCTTGATTTTGTGCAAGCATGTTTGTTTATCAAAGTATATTGGTAAAACTATTTTTGTAGATTTTTCATGATTTTATGAGATTTTATGTGAGCCAAAAAGACCAAATTTTTAATCCCATAATTGTTCTGTCCTGGCTTCAGCCGGTCGACCGAAGTCTGAAGTCGGTCGACTGGGTCGGTCGACCGACGTGCACAGACGTGCACGCCAGTTCTGGCAGGAGGGCCGGTCGACCGCTCCGGTCGACCGTCTAAAGAGCTCTGCTCTCTGGAAAGGCCCCGGTCGACCGACCGGTCGATCGGACAGAGAGCAGTGCTCTCTGTATCCTGGCCACGGTCGACCGACCGGTCGACCGCTGCCCCAACGGTCAGAAAAATGACCGTTGGCAGTCGACCGGGCGGTCGACCGTCAGGCCACCTGGATCCCAACGGCTAGTTTTTCTAGCCCTATAAATTTGGGGGTTTGGGTGCTGTTTTCTTTAAGATTTTTTAGTGGGTTTTGAGCTAGTTTTTTGTAACGCCCCGATCCCAAAGATACGGGGACGTCACTGCAACGCATATACGTAGGCCAGATGGTGCCCCCACGTATATACGCTAAGCATAAGTACAACAAGTATCAGAGTACAACACACACAGCGTGGTATAATCATATGCCAACTTACAAAATATAAGTACAAAGTTACACAAGTTATGATAAGCAAAAATCACTTTACAAGTGTCCTTTATCACAACCCAAGTCCAAAAAGAACGATATACAACCAAAAATACAAAATGCTCACGTAAGGATGGAGATCCGTGAACCAAAAAGAAGAGTCTGGCACGAGGACCGGAGCTAATCTGCCTGCTCGCTAAAGAAAGCCTGATCTTCGGTGGATGGCTCCACTTCGACCCAGGCCTCGGAATCTGAATATGCAAATCCAAAGGGTCAAGACATAATACAATAAATAAAAGATAGCCAAGTGGCAAGGATCATGAATAGAGATAATGAAATAGTACTAAGTAACAATGTATGACAAGAGATGTAAACTAAGAAAGATAAAGTCATATGCAATAAATCTACAAATAATGTCTTATTATTATTACTTGTCTTACTGTGATATCTAGCTATGTGACCCAGCGTCCCAGAGCACATAGATCCATATCCTAGTGAAACAAGGTTGTTATTGGAAACAGCGGTTGTATCGACGAACTATGTTTACAGTGTGTCCCGTGCATGCCGGGACCACGGCCCAGTATTGTTCCGTTGCTTGAAGACGGAACCTGCCGCTAGGCTAAACAGGAGGGTCTTATATATGCCCTTGTCATGACAGTAAACAGGAAAGGGAGGAAGCACTCCCCTCGGTCCCCTGGAGTACCACAGGTAAGACCGGAAACATGGTGCACATCCTAATACCACTGTAAACACGAACACATATCGATATCCGCATATTTCCCCCTGACCCATGTGTAAGTTGGTGCATTTTATGTAAAAGTCCGGTGTATCATGCTTTGTTTTAAGAGATGGCATGATAGGTGGTGATGTTGCTATTTAACATGCCATGAAACGAATATATACAATAACAAGTCATGAGGCAATAGGAGATGCATCCATTCAGTTATATGTCATGTAGTGCTAGTATTGAAGCATGAACAAGCAGGAAATAATACACATGTAACAAGTATAGGTACTAAATTTAGAACAGAAATTAACTATGACACACAGCCAGGATTAGTCGACTAGGGGTATTGGTTAGTCGACTAATAGGGTTTCTAGTCGACTAGGAGTTTGGATTGATCGACTAAAACTGGGATACAGAGTGTTTGGAATTCTGTTTCAGTGCATACTAGTCGACTAGGGTAAGAGGGTTAGTCGACTAATAGGAAGCACTAGTCGACTAACAGATATTTCGGTCGTCTAGGTCTGTGATACAGAAAGTTGGGTTTTCTGGTCCAGGATGGATTAGTCGACTAGGTGGATTCAGGAGTCGACTAATATGGGTTTCCAGAGAGTTTATTAGTCGACTGATATTTTGGGCAAGTCGACTAATACTGTGTTTTCCAGAAAAACTAAATTTCAGCTAAGTGTTCTAGTCGACTAGGTCTTGTGGTAAGTCGACTAATAGTGGGGAAAATCAGTGTACAGGACAGAAATTCTGGAAACGTGTTTGATGGCTAAATTCCTGGTTTTAGGTGACCTATGTGTACAAGAAGTGTAAATACAGTGCTCTAAGGCTAATACAAGTCTTGGTGAGTGAATTACTCCCTTGGAATGGTTGGATTTGAGCTTAGATGACCTAAAAATAGGATTTTTAGTGTGCAAGTGAACAAAGATTTCTACTTCAAGTATGTGATGTGTGAACTAGGTCTTGGTGAGTAAGAACTCACCTGGAGGGGTCAAATCTGAAGCTTGATCCAAGGATGGAGGTGTTGGCTCCAATCCACAACTTGTAGTTGAAGCTAGGTTGAAGAACTAGCTCTTGGAGTTGCCTTGGGGAGTAGTGGTTGAAGATGGAGCTCTAGATGAAGTCCTTGATGAATCCCTTGTGATCTAGAGGTGGTTGTGAAGGGATTTGGGTGATCCCTTGAAGTTAGGGTTTGTTGAAGAGGAAGAAGAAGGGGATTTTGCAATTCCTCTCTTGATGAAGAAATGAGAAGGAAAGGGGAAATTTGCAATTGAAGGAATTTATATGTTGGGATTTATGTGAAGGGGTTGACATTTTGGTGAATGTGAGGGGTTATCTTGCAAAAGGAGGGGTGAGGTGAGTGTCCTCTCTTTGGCCACTTGGCCGGCTGTGGAGAGGGAGAGAGTGAGTGGGGTTAGGTGAAGTGATGAGTGGGAAATGAGGTGGAAATGAAGTGGAATTTGGATTTTTGTAAATTTTTGAAAAAAGGTCCGAATTTCAAGTATCTCGGATTGGTCTGAAAATTTTACCAAAAATCAAGAATAAGATTTTAAGACTCATGGTGAAATTCGTTTGAAGAAATACTGTATAGATTTTTAATAAAAAATCCCGGAATCAGTTATTTACCGACTCCGAAAGAATTTTCATAAATTTATAAAATTCTCAGAAAAAGAGTATAGGTAAGAAATATGATTCTAAGAAATAAAATCTAAAGGACTTTCTAGAAATTCCTAACAGTTTGGAAGATAAAAATTCGGAAATCGGCCAGCGGTACTGGCCGACACCGGTTTCGGAGAAATTCATTTTAATTCCAGAAAATTCCAGAAAATCACATAAAATCTAAAATATTGGAAAATGATATTTGAAATTAAAATCGGTCAAATACGGAAGGTACATCGGAAAATACGGTCAAAGGACTGAATACGTAACTAGGCACGTATTCCGGGAGAGGGGTATTACAATCTACCCACCTTACAAAAATTTCGTCCTCGAAATTTCATAAGGTGAAAGATAACAGGAAAAGCAACAGATAGATATGGATACAAGGAAGGATAACGGTAAAGAAGAGTAGAAGAAAAGAGTCTTACCCAATCAAGATGTGAAAAGTTGAGGATAACGCTCCCGGATAACGTCCTCACGCTCCCAAGTGGCCTCTCCTGGCGCATGCCTGTTCCATGACACCAATACCAATGGAATAGCTCTGTTCTTCAGTGTCTTGACACTCCTATCCAGAATGGCCAACGGCTGCTCTTGGTATGATAAATCCGGTTGTAGCTCCAGCTCGGAATGGTCCAGAATATGGCTGTCATCCCTGACATACTTCCTCAACTGAGACACGTGGAAGACATTATGCACCCCGTCCAAAGATGGCGGTAATGCCAATCTATAGGACACATCTCCCACACGATCCAGGATCTCGAATGGGCCAATATACCTTGGACTCAGCTTCCCCCGAGCACCGAACCGGATCACTCCCTTGGTAGGTGATATCCTCAAGAATACATGATCTCCAACCTGGAACTCCAATGGCCTTCTCCGAGTGTCTGCCCAACTCTTCTGCCTACTCTGAGCAGCCCTGAGATGATTTCTGATAACCCTGACTTTCTCTGTAGTCTGCATCAGAATCTCTGGTCCCAAAAGACTCCTCTCACCGACTTCATCCCAACAAACCGGTGATCGGCACTTCCTACCATACAATGCCTCAAAAGGTGCCATCTTAATACTTGCCTGGTAGCTGTTGTTATATGAAAACTCAGCCAAGTGAAGATGGTCTTCCCAAGATCCCCCAAAGTCAATCATGCAAGCCCTCAACATATCTTCAAGGATCTGGATAGTCCTCTCAGATTGTCCGTCTGTCTGAGGATGATAAGAAGTACTGAATTTCAGACGAGTTCCCAGACTTTCTTGGAGACTCTCCCAGAAATGAGATCTGAATCTGGTGTCTCTATCTGACACAATACTAACTGGAACTCCATGCAGACGAACCACCTCCTTCATATACTTATCTGCCAGAACCTCTGTTGACTGGCCTACCCTGAATGGTATGAAGTGAGCTGACTTGGTGAGGCGATCAACTATAACCCACACAGCATTATTACCCCTGGGACTCCGAGGCAATGCCGTCACGAAGTCCATGGTGATGTGCTCCCATTTCCACTCGGGTATCGGCAAAGGTTGAAGAAGTCCAGCTGATCTCTGATGCTCGATCTTTATCTGCTGGCAAACCGAGCACTTAGCAACAAACTGGGCTATCTCCCTCTTCATGGCATTCCACCAAAAGTGCTTCTTCAGGTCCTGGTACATCTTGTTTCCCCAGGGTGTATAGAATAAGCTGAACTGTGAGCTTCCTCCAAAATCTTCTGTCTGACTTCCCCTTGGGGAACACAAAGTCTATCTCCAAAATACAATGCACCATCTGGGTGAATGCAGATATCCGACCTCAATCCAGCCTCCACCTGAGCTCTGAATGTCTGCAATCTGGGGTCCTCCATCTGAGCTTCCTTGATCTCCTCTATCAATGATGACTGGATCTGTAAAGCCATGAACTGCCCGGCCTTATCACCTCCTTGCACTAACATCAAATCCAATCTGATGAATTCCTGAATCAACTCCCTCTGCTGCGTGAGGTGGACTAGCACTCTGTTCTCTGGCATCCTGCTCAGTGCATCAGGAATGGTATTGACTTTGCCTGGATGATACTGCAAGTCAATGACATAGTCTGCCATCAGCTCCAGCCACCGCCTCTGCCTCATGTTCAACTCCTTCTGTGAGAAAATATACTTGAGGCTCTTGTGATCTGTGTATATCAACACTTTGTCTCCCAGAAGGTAGTGTCTCCAGATCTTCAAAGCAAATATCACAGCTGCCAACTCCAAGTCATGAGTTGGGTAATTCCTCTCATGAGGCTTCAACTGCCTAGATGCATATGCTATAACATGATCCTGTTGCATAAGCACACACCCCAGGCCTTTACCCGATGCATCACAGAAAATGACCATCCCTCCTCTTCCTGAAGGAGTCCTCAAGATTGGAGCTGTGATAAGCCTCTGCTTCAACTGCTCAAATGCTGCATCACATTCTTCCGTCCATATGAATCTCTCCCCTTTTCTGGTGAGCCTGGTCAACGGAGCTGCAAGTCTAGAGAAATCCTGGACAAAGCGCCTGTAATATCCGGCTAGTCCAAGAAAGCTCTTTATCTCAGTCACCGTCTTCGGAACTGGCCAATTCTGCACTGCCTGGACTTTACTGGGATCAACTGAAATTCCTTCTGCTGAAACTATGTGTCCGAGGAAGGCTATGCTGTCCAACCAGAATTCACACTTGCTCTTCTTGGCATGAAGCTGCTCCTGCTGGAGGGTCTGCAACACAATCCTCAAGTGTTCTGCATGCTCCTTCTCATTCCTTGAATAGATCAGGATGTCATCTATGAATACAACCACAAACTGATCTAGGTAAGGGGAGAACACTCGATTCATCAAATCCATGAAAACCGCAGGGGCATTGGTGACTCCGAAAGGCATAACTAGAAATTCATAGTGGCCATATCGGGTCCTGAATGCAGTCTTCGGAACATCCTCCTTCTTCACCCTCAGCTGATGGTAACCCGACTGCAAATCTAACTTAGAAAATACACGGGCTCCATGGAGCTGATCAAACAAGTCATCAATCCGGGGTAAGGGATACTTGTTCTTGATGGTGACCTTGTTCAACTCCCTATAATCAATACAAAGCCTCTTACCACCATCCTTCTTGTTCGCCAATAGCACTGGAGCTCCCCATGGTGAAGTGCTTGGCCGAATCAATCCCTTGTCCGAATACTCCTGCAGCTGCTTCTTCAGGATCTCCAACTCCGTCGGTGCCATCCTGTACGGAGCCTTGGATATAGGAGCTGTCCCTGGAACTGTATCAATGGAGAACTCCACTATCCTCTCCGGTGGAAGTCCTGAAATCTCCGCAAAGACTTCTGGAAATTCATCCCACACTGGCACTCCCCTCAGAACCTCCGAAGTGGTCATCTGAATCTCCTTCTTAGCAGGCTTCACCTCTCCACTAAACTGGAACTCCGGCTGATGAGGGATTCTGAAATTGATCCTCCTTCCCCTACAGTCAATCACTGCATAGTACTGACTGAGCCAGGTCATGCCTAAGATTACGTCGTACCCTTTGGTGTCTAGTACGAGCATATCTATGGCCAAGGTCTTCCCACAAAGCTCCACTGGACAGTCAGCACAAACTCTAGAAGATACAACTACCCCATTCCCGGTACTTATCTCCCACTTGTGGTCTAAAGCCTTAACAGGTATGGAATGAACAGCCACAAAATGGTCGGAGATATAACAGTGGGATGCACCCGAATCGAAGAGAGCGAGAACAGGTATAGAATGAACTCTGATGTTACCTGTAATCACCTC
Source organism: Agave tequilana (assembly GCA_038442645.1). Lineage (NCBI taxonomy): Eukaryota > Viridiplantae > Streptophyta > Magnoliopsida > Asparagales > Asparagaceae > Agave > Agave tequilana. Next base: position 45,033 of record JAVJIF010010078.1, on the reverse strand, counting down.
CTCCGAAGCCTCAGCCTCCTCCGCTGTCAGGTTGTAGGCCTGACCTCTGCCACGCCCTGCTGCTGTCCGGGCTCCTCTCTGCACTGGGCGAGCAACATGCGGTGGAGGAAGGGGAAGAGCTCTCCTCATCACTGGTCCCTGGTGCCTCTGCCCAACTGGCCCTGGTAGTGCCCTCTGTACATTCTGCCCTTGAGGTGCCGGCAAGGTTTGATTAGCAAACCCCATTCTCCTGCGAGGACAGGTCTCCACGGCATGGTCTCGCGCTCCACACACCAAACACCATCCGTTTGCCCTCCGGCAATCCTGCTGAGAGTGTCCTGGTTTCTGGCAGAAATTGCAGATAAGACCTGGTCGAGCCACCTGGTAAGGAACTGCTCTGAATGGTTGCCTGGCCTGGACCTTCGCTGCTCTGGACGGTCCTCCTCTGCCCACCGGCACAAACGGCCTCTTCATGGCCTGGTTCTCTTGCTTCTTCTGAAACCCACGCTCCACCTCTCGAGCGATGGTGAGAACCTCAGCATAGGTCTTCAGCTGCTGGGGCATCAGAAACATCTGGATCTCCATCTGTAAGCCCTGCTGAAACCTGCTTGCCCTCTTCTCTTCATCTGACACCATGTAAGGGGCAAAGCGACTCAGCCTGAGGAATTCTGCAGCATACTCATCTACGGATCTATCCCCCTGTTGAAGCCTGATGAATTGCTCCTCCATGTCCTTCTGAGCAGTGGCGGGAAAGAACCTGCTATAAAAGCTCTTGGAGAACGTATCCCAAGAGATAGGCCCCTTCAAGCGAGCCTCCTCTGCAAGCCACCAAGTCCTGGCTATGTCCTTCAGCTGTATCTTTGCAACCTCCACTTGGTTCTCCTTAGGCACCCTGGCGGCGTTCAGCAGATCGGTGGTGTCTGTCAACCACTGTTCAGCCTCCAATGGTCTCTCGACTCCCGTGAATACGGCCGGTTGCAGCCGCCGAAAGTCTGACACGTTCCCAGGCCTTAGCTCCTTCGGAGCTGCCAACTCCTGCCTGAGGAGCTCAGTCTGCTGCTGCTGATCATCCATCTGCTGTTGCTGGTTTCCCAGCATAGCCTGAATGATCCTCAGGACATCAGCACCCTCTCCTCCTACGGGTCCATTCGGTACTTGCCCGACATTGTTGCGACCCGAACGTCTCTCCATACCGAAAGGGATAAGATCTGGAATTGGAAACAAAGGGAAGGAGTTTAGGATACGAGGATCGAATCAAGGACGAAGTCAAGAAGGACTATATAACTTTGTACATTGTAGTTGGCATTAGCAAATCACTAGAATTTGCCACTTGGTTGTACTTTTAGGTTTGAGAGCCTAGGCTCTGATACCAACCTGTAACGCCCCGATCCCAAAGATACGGGGACGTCACTGCAACGCATATACGTAGGCCAGATGGTGCCCCCACGTATATACGCTAAGCATAAGTACAACAAGTATCAGAGTACAACACACACAGCGTGGTATAATCATATGCCAACTTACAAAATATAAGTACAAAGTTACACAAGTTATGATAAGCAAAAATCACTTTACAAGTGTCCTTTATCACAACCCAAGTCCAAAAAGAACGATATACAACCAAAAATACAAAAATGCTCACGTAAGGATGGAGATCCGTGAACCAAAAAGAAGAGTCTGGCACGAGGACCGGAGCTAATCTGCCTGCTCGCTAAAGAAAGCCTGATCTTCGGTGGATGGCTCCACTTCGACCCAGGCCTCGGAATCTGAATATGCAAATCCAAAGGGTCAAGACATAATACAATAAATAAAAGATAGCCAAGTGGCAAGGATCATGAATAGAGATAATGAAATAGTACTAAGTAACAATGTATGACAAGAGATGTAAACTAAGAAAGATAAAGTCATATGCAATAAATCTACAAATAATGTCTTATTATTATTACTTGTCTTACTGTGATATCTAGCTATGTGACCCAGCGTCCCAGAGCACATAGATCCATATCCTAGTGAAACAAGGTTGTTATTGGAAACAGCGGTTGTATCGACGAACTATGTTTACAGTGTGTCCCGTGCATGCCCGGGACCACGGCCCAGTATTGTTCCGTTGCTTGAAGACGGAACCTGCCGCTAGGCTAAACAGGAGGGTCTTATATATGCCCTCGTCATGACAGTAAACAGGAAAGGGAGGAAGCACTCCCCTCGGTCCCCTGGAGTACCACAGGTAAGACCGGAAACATGGTGCACATCCTAATACCACTGTAAACACGAACACATATCGATATCCGCATATTTCCCCCTGACCCATGTGTAAGTTGGTGCATTTTATGTAAAAGTCCGGTGTATCATGCTTTGTTTTAAGAGATGGCATGATAGGTGGTGATGTTGCTATTTAACATGCCATGAAACGAATATATACAATAACAAGTCATGAGGCAATAGGAGATGCATCCATTCAGTTATATGTCATGTAGTGCTAGTATTGAAGCATGAACAAGCAGGAAATAATACACATGTAACAAGTATAGGTACTAAATTTAGAACAGAAATTAACTATGACACACAGCCAGGATTAGTCGACTAGGGGTATTGGTTAGTCGACTAATAGGGTTTCTAGTCGACTAGGAGTTTGGATTGATCGACTAAAACTGGGATACAGAGTGTTTGGAATTCTGTTTCAGTGCATACTAGTCGACTAGGGTAAGAGGGTTAGTCGACTAATAGGAAGCACTAGTCGACTAACAGATATTTCGGTCGTCTAGGTCTGTGATACAGAAAGTTGGGTTTTCTGGTCCAGGATGGATTAGTCGACTAGGTGGATTCAGGAGTCGACTAATATGGGTTTCCAGAGAGTTTATTAGTCGACTGATATTTTGGGCAAGTCGACTAATACTGTGTTTTCCAGAAAAACTAAATTTCAGCTAAGTGTTCTAGTCGACTAGGTCTTGTGGTAAGTCGACTAATAGTGGGGAAAATCAGTGTACAGGACAGAAATTCTGGAAACGTGTTTGATGGCTAAATTCCTGGTTTTAGGTGACCTATGTGTACAAGAAGTGTAAATACAGTGCTCTAAGGCTAATACAAGTCTTGGTGAGTGAATTACTCCCTTGGAATGGTTGGATTTGAGCTTAGATGACCTAAAAATAGGATTTTTAGTGTGCAAGTGAACAAAGATTTCTACTTCAAGTATGTGATGTGTGAACTAGGTCTTGGTGAGTAAGAACTCACCTGGAGGGGTCAAATCTGAAGCTTGATCCAAGGATGGAGGTGTTGGCTCCAATCCACAACTTGTAGTTGAAGCTAGGTTGAAGAACTAGCTCTTGGAGTTGCCTTGGGGAGTAGTGGTTGAAGATGGAGCTCTAGATGAAGTCCTTGATGAATCCCTTGTGATCTAGAGGTGGTTGTGAAGGGATTTGGGTGATCCCTTGAAGTTAGGGTTTGTTGAAGAGGAAGAAGAAGGGGATTTTGCAATTCCTCTCTTGATGAAGAAATGAGAAGGAAAGGGGAAATTTGCAATTGAAGGAATTTATATGTTGGGATTTATGTGAAGGGGTTGACATTTTGGTGAATGTGAGGGGTTATCTTGCAAAAGGAGGGGTGAGGTGAGTGTCCTCTCTTTGGCCACTTGGCCGGCTGTGGGAGAGGGAGAGAGTGAGTGGGGTTAGGTGAAGTGATGAGTGGGAAATGAGGTGGAAATGAAGTGGAATTTGGATTTTTGTAAATTTTTGAAAAAAGGTCCGAATTTCAAGTATCTCGGATTGGTCTGAAAATTTTACCAAAAATCAAGAATAAGATTTTAAGACTCATGGTGAAATTCGTTTGAAGAAATACTGTATAGATTTTTAATAAAAAATCCCGGAATCAGTTATTTACCGACTCCGAAAGAATTTTCATAAATTTATAAAATTCTCAGAAAAAGAGTATAGGTAAGAAATATGATTCTAAGAAATAAAGTCTAAAGGACTTTCTAGAAATTCCTAACAGTTTGGAAGATAAAAATTCGGAAATCGGCCAGCGGTACTGGCCGACACCGGTTTCGGAGAAATTCATTTTAATTCCAGAAAATTCCAGAAAATCACATAAAATCTAAAATATTGGAAAATGATATTTGAAATTAAAATCGGTCAAATACGGAAGGTACATCGGAAAATACGGTCAAAGGACTGAATACGTAACTAGGCACGTATACCGGGAGAGGGGTATTACATTTTTCCTACTTCATTAAAAGAGTTTTCTCCACTAAATTGAGAGCTAATACTTCCAATCAAAAGGGGAGTTTATCAAGAGTGTTTAAAAGAGATTTTCTTGAGTTTTCCTCCACCATCTCTTTCCTTGTTTTCTCACACAACACTTGAGCTATCCATTGCTATATCTACCTATAGGGATTTGTTTCGAGGTTCGGCTTTTGATGATGTCAAAAAGGGGGAGAGTTATTTGGAGTTATCTGGGCTATGCTATTTTGCTTTATGTTTTTATTTTGGGTTGTAGTTGATCTTTTATGTATTTTGTTTTGGACATGTAGTGTGGACATGTATTATGTTTTTATGTCATGTATGAACATGTGTTTATCTATGACAGTTATGTTATGTTTTATTTGTGGCATATGTGCTGTGATTGGTTGTGCTCATTATGTTTTATGTTTTTATTTCCTCACTCACTTATTTGGAGGTTGGAGGACTTATTGGTTGGATGGAGGTAACCATGTATGCATACACCTATAATTCTGTATTTTTTAGTATGCATGGATGGTTGGCATATGTATCAGTTTTATATCCTATATACCTATGTTATGCATGTGTATCTCTTTTCATGATTATTTTATATATGCATGTGTATCTCTTTTCATGATTATTTTATACATGCATGTGTTAAGAGGGAGCTTCACTTGCAGTCTCCACCCAAAATATTTGTGATAACTCTATATGTTTTGTCATCATCAAAAAGGGGGAGATTGTTGGCCCAAAGGCCATTTGCCCGACGTTTTGATGATAACAAACCATATATAGTTATGTTTTAACAATTATGTCTAAATGAGTTTCAGGTTTAAAAATCCTAGTTTGTTTGACGGCTCCAACACAAGACTCACACTTTTGGAAGCCGCAAAGATTTGGATCCCAGAGCCAAGCACATAGGTGTTTTTCATTATGATACGCTCCTGCTTTGCTTAGCCTCACATAACTATATAATAGCGTAATCTTTTATTATTATAATTATGTTGTCAAGAGTTTGAAATCTTCAGTTATACTTTTTTTTCTAAAAACTATATGTTTTCTGGTATTCGTACTGATCTCCTGTATCGTTACTGCTTTCTTGTATTGTGCTATGCGACAGTTAATATATGTTGTGCTAATCGCTTGACATGCTTTCATTTGATATGTTAACACTTATCGTGCTTTCACTGGACACCTGCCTGTTATCACCTGATAACTAAATATTATCACATAACGCCTCATACCTACATGTAATTACCTGACACCTGCCATGCTTAACACTTGACTCATGATTATCACATTACGGGAATGTAATAACTGATATCCTTATATACTTACATATTCCTGTTGCACAGGTACACATGTACTCCTGATACTCCTAACATGCTCCTGCTTATTACTATGAACTAATAATCATAATAAATTATAAAAAGGACAACTTACACCGAATAAGAGAAAAACTGATGGACTTTGCTTCATGATTTTATTTACAGTGACATTAAGTATGTTGTGTAACTAAAACTTAGGTTCTACCTGTGATCCTCTAGGTGTTCTACGGGGTATGCTGGCACCCTGATTTCCATCTCCTTGCCCGGGCATATAAATAAGGCCCTTTGCCCCTGAACGCCTCGCAGTAGGCTCCGTATTAGCAATGGAACATCCTGGTCTATGATCCCGAGTATGCACAGGACCAATTGTAAATATAATTCGTTGGTTTTCACATCAGTTTCCAATAACCAATCTCGACTTACTGATATATGGATGTATGTGTGTTGAGATGTACACCAGGACACTTACCTTGATATATGAGTCAGGTGATTAGTAATAATAAGATGCTAACTAATTATTCATTGTGTTGTTTTGGAATTCGGGTTGTATACACTCAGATTATGATAACGTGAGACATAAGGTATATAGATGAGGGTTTCCTAGTTTGGATCATTCCTTCAACATACCAGTCTAATGAAGCCGTAAACTGAGCTTGTACAGCTGGTTTTGCCCGTATTTAATTTTATTCAGCCTTATCGATCTTATCGGTTTTATTCAGTCTTATCGGTTTTATCAGTTTTTATCGATTTTATGTTATTTTCTTAGTTTAGGAGACAACTTGGGTTGTATGAACTCAGGCTATGTTGACGTGAGGTATAAGGTATATATATGAGGGTTTCCTTATTTGGATTATTCCTTTGACATACTAATCTCACGGATTCATAATTTTGGCTTGTACAACTTGTTTTGCCACATTTACCTTACATGTTGCCTCAATGCCTGCTCATGTGTGTCTATGCTCACGACACTATTTTCAATTCATGTTTTTTGATTTGGAATTATCGATACATGTATGCTTGTCTATGCGCGTCACTTGGCACTCATCTTACTACTCGTTGGGTAGCTTTCTGACTTCCCTGGACCTGCATGTCCAGATCTCAGAGCTTGGACCATGATGGACTCTCTGCTGATCAGAAATTGCGCAGCGGTAGCATAGTGGATCAGCGGTATACCGTTCGGGATCTTTTTCTCTTAGGCCTTCTGTTCAGCTCCCGAGTTTCTTTTTGTAACTCGTGGGCTTCTTTTATACTGTACTTGTATATCTCCTTATATTCATATTTTGCATTTTATGGTGATGTAATATTCATTTAATATTAGATGACATCCTGTAATAACTTTATAATTTTACTCTTATGTTGGAATGTATAATGCACCACGTACTTTTGTATTTTGATTCTTGCATGTACTGATACTTAGTGATCGCTAAAAAGCATGCACAAAAATAAGTAAAAGAGAGATGATCGATGCGGTAGCTTTAGCGATTCTTTCGTAATAGCGAAGTGGCTTATACGGGTCGTCTCAACGAGGAGGGGAGGCGATAGAAGCTTGATGTATGGTTGTCTTGTTCATAGAAGAGATGTCTCTTTGTTTAAAGAATGATTTGAAAGAAAACAAGAAAGATTGTAGAGATGGTTTGAAATAGTTTGTTGTTGAAAAAGTGTTTTGTATTTTTAGAGACGGAAAAGATGCATGGCTAACCTTCTACTAACCTCTAACTTCTTGAAGACATAACCTCATAATGGATCATAGGCAATCACAAACCTTGTGTATAAGAACTTTTCACGTGATAAATCAAATGAAAGTTCCTCCCATCACCTTGCATCACACAGCAAAACTCGAACATTCCTCCATCAAGATCCATTTGAAGGCAAGCATGGAGGAAGAAACAAGTGCTCTATTGGTATCAGCAAGGATGCATAGGAGTTCCACTAACTTACAAAAATCAAGTAGAGTTAACAACTTTTATAGATCATCAAAAACTTAGGAGTCAAGCATGAATAAAAAAGTGAGTCTACTTGTTAGAAGTTAGAGCTAAAAATCCTCATCGTAAGAGATCATAGCTCTTTTTGCACAAGGATTGTTTGACACTTATTGATTTATATGGGTTGTTCAAGCAAGTTACTAGAGGTTAGTGGGTTAGTAGTTAGTTAGCCATGTTATAAGAAAGCTAGTTAGACATGATAAATGAAAACAAAAGAGAAAATGAAAGGAGAAAAAACATACTAAACTAGTGCAAGTAAAAGTAAGGTAAAAACACAAAGAATAATATGGTAAAGGAAGAATTTCACTTGTATTTGATTGTCACCTTCAAGATACAAGCTTCTTTCTCTCTCTCTCACTCTTACTCTCTCAGTCAATGGCTAACCTAGTACAAGAAACAAAGAGGGAATACAAAAAATAAAAAAAAATACAACAACCAACTAATAAGAACTCCTGTTCTCTGGATATCCGCCTCTCTGAAAGTCCAGGGAAGTATTTATAGGCACTGGAGTATGGGGGGAAGAGTGGGGAGCATGGCCCCTGGCGCTGGCAGAGCAGCACCAGGATGGCCGTGAAAACGCTGCCTGGGCCGCGTTTTCACGTCCATGCTGGCGCCAGTCTGCCAGGGCCAGAGCGTGCAGACTGGTGCCAAGGAGAGGGATCTGTATCTGCAATAAATGCATTGACTTTTGCTCCCAGCAACAGCAGATTGGGCTTCAAGTGTTAGGCTTCTTCTTGGTTCTAAAAAATCCTCAAATATGTTGGAGTTTTGGCCTCTTTTCTTCTTCAAACCATGGACCTAGAAACACCTATTAGTAAATAGAATTTTATTAAGATAAATGTGAAAATGTGATGAAAATATGCAAATATAAACACTAATCACACCTCCATACTTATCTTTTGCTCGTCCCTGAGAAAAACAAAAGAAACTAGAAAGCTAAACTAAGAAAGTTTATTACACCACTTTCGCAGGTGACGCAATTGCACTGAGCATGTGCAACAAGTCGTTAAACCTCTATGTTTTCCCTAGAGCAGGAGTTTTGTCTACTTAGGATTTTTAGTGGATTGCACCCACAAAATCAAAGAAAAAAATGAAAGTGTTGGTTATTTTTGGTAAATTCTTCTTAAAGTAGAAAAAGGTTTTTTAATTTTTTTAGTAAAAATAACTAAATAATTGTAAGTATTAGGTCTAGCCCTCATTAGTCCTTCATATACTTTGGTCTTCATGCAAGAATATGATTTTTATTTAAGTTTAAGAGGAATTTCGTACTTCAAACTAATTCTTTTATCTTGCCTTAAATAATATGTATTGTGTGAAGTGATAATTTACTTGGCATTTTTTCAACTCAAACTCTATTGCTACAAAATTTATTAATGTTTATTTATGTATCATTTTTCCCTTAATTTTCTTAGGCTTTCTAATTTACTTGTGTAACGAGTTTTTAACCGATGACTCCCAAACCAGGCGGTCTTAGGGCACCAGGTGAGAAAATACCCCTAAGATTAAATACTCAAGTAAACTAGGCCATGAAACTAAGATTTATTTTCTTAAGGCATGAGTAATTATGCTTCTTGAGGTACAATTATTCAGCTTAATCGAGTTTATGACTGTATATATACTTTTTTTTGTGGCACTTAGAGTCTTTGTCTATAAATTTCAAGAGTGTGTATAGGCAATGCATATTTGCTAAGGCAAAATTAAAGAGACTAGCTCCTTTCTTAATTCCTCCGAAACTATCAATCTAACCAGTATTCTTTTATTTAGACTAAAGTAAAGAATTTCTAACTTGGGTTTCCTTAATTCTTATACCTTTTTTGTATTTTTACAAAAGACAATAAAAAATTCTCTACTACTTAAATTTTTTAATATTCTATTTCCTCCTCCACACATATCAATGCATTGTCCTCAATGTACGACATATAAATGCAATAAATAGGTAGAAAGAACGATCTCACCGTCTCTGTCTACTCAGACCAGCCGAAGTGCTAGGGCCAGCCGAGCGTGAATGCCTGAGGTATTTCTCAATGCGTTCCAGCTTAGTATTTTGATCCTCCAATTGTCTTCGCAGCCTGATCTGTCCCCTAAAAATATTTTTCAAGCCCTTCCAGATGGAGGACATGAATCCATTGGTCTCGGTAGGGGGTGACTGTCGCCAAAATTGGGGCTCATCTTCTGCATCCATTTGTTCCTCTTGTGATGACTTACAGGAACATCTTCAAGCTGGACAGTGGGTGTCCAGATCGAGTACAGATAGCTGTTGTACGCACTGGTAATACATTCAGAGGTTACTAGTACTCTATCATACTCAAAAAATTCTGCGTCCGGTAGAAAGTTTCTGCATAGACGGGTCATCAGAACGGGTAAAGAGTATTTCACACCCCTAGTGCGTTAGGAGTTAGCAATGAGCTGCTGCAAAAGCATGGTGTTCACATTGACATTGTATTACCTCGTTATGAGACAGTGAATTATTTGAAGTGCTGGTCTGTAGAAAGAAGTTGTATGATCAATATCCAAAATATTGCGTTGGATCCAACGTCCAACGCAATGAATGTTACAGAATCTGGTATTTGCTCGGACAACATGGTCTAGTTCAGTGCAGCTCACCCCCATCAAAGTCATGTAATCTATTAAGGGCAGTGGTCCAGCATGCTAAGGAGAGGATGGGATTTGGGTGGCCTCTTCAATAGTACCCCGAGTAACCTCAAGGTCCCCGTAATCTAGATGGACAACAAAGTGGTCATGGTCAATGGTTGCAACATTAAAACCCAAATAGAATTATTTTACTAAGCCTGGGCAATAGTAGGCATCAAGATTTGTGTTATCATAAACTAATATATACCATTGTCTCTCCCTAATCCGATCTAGAAACACAGTACCATACTCATGAACATCAATAAAAATCCATGAGAAATCTTTCTCAGAGAAAATCACAGGGGCCATGGCACGATCTGAATTTTAAAGCAGATATTAGGGATAGAAAATTGCAAACCTCCCCTGGAAACCTTGGGGGAAAACCAACCACAGATTGCCTGGAGCAATCCAGACAGCAAAACCCAAAATTCGAGAGAAAAGCTGAGATCTACGCGGAGAGACGGCCGGAGGGGAAACTGGCGTCGCGGCAGAGCCCTTGACAGGGCCGCGTTTTCGTGGGTTTATAGGGTTGGGCGCGGCCACCTTGGGGAGAAAGGGAAGGAGCTTTGGTGGGTGGTTGCGCGGGCTCTTCCCTTCTCCAGATCTGAAAAAATTTAGTGTTTAGGCAATGGGAGAGGGAGAAGGGAGTATAAATAGGAACAAAAAGAAGGGAGATTCCAATTTTAACCTTAGGTCAAAGGAATAATTACAAGTATACCAGGGTTATTATTATTAGTATTATATTGCAAAGATCTCCTAATCTTTTTATGCATTTACAGAAATTTTTTATTTTTTTTATTTTTTATTTTTTTTACTTGTGGTTTGTGATGGAATACGGTCACGTATAAGATGAGTCGAAAAGACCCAGCATATTTTCAGCATGTGATTCAAGCTCAGTGGTGAGAAATGGTTTTAATCTTTATCCATTTACCTTGAATTCCTCACCACTCTTAGGATCAAAAATTACCACAGCACCATGTGGAAGGACGGTGTGCAGAGTTAGGGGCCCGGACCAACGAGTTTTAAGCTTCCCCACGAAGATATGAAGCCATGAATTATAAAGTAGAACTTTTTGTCCAGGGACAAAATTCGTTCTGTGAATGCATTGGTCATGAAAGAACTTGGTCATACTCTTTTTTATTTTTGCGTTTTCATAAGCTTCATTTCGTATCTCCTCCAACTCTGAAATTTGCAGTTTTCTCAGTTCGACGGCTTCGTTTAAATTAAAATTCAGTTATTTGATGGCCCACAAAGCATGGTGTTACAATTCTATTGGTAAGTGACAGGCCTTCCCAAATACCACTCGGAATGGAGACATACCGAGGACAGTTTTGAAAGCAGTCTGATAAGCCCATAGAGCATATATTAGCTTGGTGGACTACTCTTTTCTATACTATCGGACGATTTTTTTCAAGATGAGCTTAATTTGTCTGTTCATCACTTCCACTTGCCCATTGGTTGGGGATGATACGATGTGGACAATTTATGAGTGATAGAATATTTATGCATCAGGGCTTCGAAATCCCTGATTCAGAAATGAGTTCCATTATCACTGATAATAGTGCGCGAGACGAGAGAAAATATTTTCTTTCAGAAATTTGACAACCACCCTGTTGTCATTCGTCCTTGTCGGTATTTTCTCTACCCATTTTTGAGACATAGTCTTCTACAATCAAGATGTACTGGTTATCGAATGAACTTGGGAACGGTCCAAGAAATCAATGCCCCAAATATAAAAAATTTCCACCTCCAGAATAGGGCTTAAGGGCATCATGTCTCTGTTAGTAATTTTTTCAGTCATTTGGTAGTTTGTGCATGACTTGCAAAAGTTGAAGGAATTCTTCAACAAAGTGGGCCAGTAGAACCCACTTTGTAAGACCTTTTCGGTAATTTTGCGAGGACTAAATTGTCCACCGTAAGCAAGTTCATGGCAGAAAGTTAATACACTTCTATTCTCTTCCTCTTTTTACATACTGTCTGATAATTTGGTCAGGACATTATTTGAAAAGATAAGGCTCCTCCCAAAAGACAAACCGTACCTGGGCAAAGAAGCGATATCTATCTTGCTTTGTCCATTCAGAGGGTACTTATCCTGTGGCAAGGTAATTGACGAGGTCAGCATACCAGGGTTTCTTAAAGATTACAAGGATGTATTCATCCAGGAAATCCTCGTTGATCGGTTCTTCCTCAATAGGTGCGTTGGAAATTCTAGACAAGTGATCGGCCACTACGTTTTTCACACTCTTTTTATCTCGAATCTCCAAGTCAAATTCTCGTAAAAGAAGGATCCAATGAATAAGTCTTGCTTTTGTGTCCTTCTTTATCATAAGGTATCTTAACACAGAGTGGTCTGTAAAGACTATGGTTTTCAATCCTAGTAGGTATAGACGGAACTTTTCCAACGCGAATACTATAGCCAAGAATTCCTTCTCAGTCGTAGTGTAGTTTTGCTGAGCATCATTCAATGTCCTACTCGAATAGTAGATTACATGTTGCTTATTATCGATACGCTATCCTAGGGCAGCGCCAATGGTAAGGTTTGAAGCATCATACATGATCTCAAATGATTGGGTCCAGTCTGGAGCAGAAATGATAGGTGTAGATATCAGTTCTTGCTTAAGCTTCTCCCATGATTTAAAACATCCATCATCAAAATCAAAGGGCACGTCCTTTGCGAGCAGTTTGGTTAAGGGTCTAGCGATTTTGCTAAAGTCCTTAATAAACAGTCGGTAGAACCCAGCATACCCTAAAAAGGATCGGATATCCTTAATGCATTTGGGTGGTGGAAGCTTAGTGATTACTTCTATGTTAGCTTTGTCAACTTTGATTCCTCTCCTTGAGATCTCATGGCCTAAGATAATCTCCCGTCTTACCATGAAGTGACATTTTCTCAATTTAGAGTTAAGTTCTTTTCTGTGCATCTTTGAAGAACTAACTCTAAATGATGAAGACACTGGTCAAATGAATCTCCGTAGATGGAGAAATCATCCATGAAAAATTCTAGTAAACGTTCTACAATATCAGAGAAAAGACTGATCATGCACTATTGGAATGTAGAGGGAGCGTTGCACAATCCAAAGGGCATGCGTCGGAAGGCAAAGGTTCTGAATGGGTAAGTGAACGTGATCTTCTCCTGGTCCTCTGCAGCAATAGGAATCTGATTGTATCCTGAGTACCCGTCCAGAAAATAGTAGTACTCATGTCCAGCCAAGCGTTCTAGTATTTGATTGATGAAGGGTAGCGGGAAGTGGTCTTTACGGGTAGCTACATTCAATTTTTGATAGTCAATACAAATACGAACCTTGGTAGGTAGTCTTGTTTGTACCAACTCCTTATGTTCATTTTCTGCTACTGTGAAACCAGCTTTCTTAAGGATAGCGTGACCGGGCTAACCCATTGGCTATCAGAAATGGGATATATTATCCCATTGTCTAACAGTTTTAAAATTTTTATTTTCACAGCTTCTTGCATGACTGGGTTAAGCCTACACTGTGGGTCCCTCCTAGGAATCACCTCATCGTTCAAATGAATTCGGTGTTGTACTATCATTGGACTTATCCCTTTAATGTCATTCATTGTCCATCCAATGGTTTTTCTGTGTCTCCTTAAAATTGACATCAAGCTTTCCTCTTGTTTCCCAGTCAGATGGGATGCTATGATGACAGGCAGTATTTTTCTTCTGCCTAGGTAGGCGTACTTGAGGTGTTCGGAAAAAGCTTTTAATTCTAAGAGTGGATTCATTGGAAGGGAAATTTAGAATTTCGGTCTTGGGATGAGGTACACTTAGGCTTGACGCCTAATCCACTGCTGAATCGATAATCTGGTTTAAATTAAAATCCTCAGATTCCATATCAAACTCACTCTCTGTGTCTATTTCCATGCTCTCTTCATGCTCACTGGTTAAATTTTCAATAGTGTTGACCTCAAATGTCTGATCCTTCATGTCTCTGGGTTATTTTCCTAGATTGAAAACATTGACCTCCTTTGTCATGTCTCCAAAGGATAGTCGCATGGACCCGTTCCTACAGTTGATTATGGCATTAGCTGTAGCAAGGAATGGGCGCCCTACGAAGACTGGAGTTTGAGACCGTGGGTTTGACACAAGTTGGGTATTAGGCATAATAAAGTCAACAGGATAGATGAAATCTCCAACCCGAATAAGGACATCTGTGATTTCCTTTTTGGGAACTTTCACAGTTCGATCGGCTAACTGAATAGTGACTTGAGTTGGACTCAACTCGTCCAACCTAAGTTGTTGGTATATTGAGAGAGGTAGCAAGTTGATACTTGCTCCCAAGTCAAGAAGTGCTATGCTAATTTCCGTTTGTCCTATGGTGTAAGAAATTGTAGGACATCTGGGATCTTTGTATTTTACCGGAATAAGACCAAACAGAAGTTCACATATGTTGGTTCCTAAGAACACTTTCTTTGGCACATTCTAAGAACACTTTCTTTGGCACATTCATTTTTATCTTCTTAGTACACATATCCTTAAGGAATTTAGCATACCCTGGGACTTGTTGGATTGCATCAAGAAAAGGCACATTCAATTTGACCCGATTGAACATCTCGAGTATCTTTTCCATGTGCATGTATTTATTGTTGTTTCTAAGCCTATTAGGAAAAGGTGCTATAGGTTTGTGAACTTAATCAGTAGCTGTGTCCTTGTCAGGTTGTGGAGCAGATTGAGATGAGCTAGCAGATGTGGAGGCAAGAGTAGGATCAATTTGGATTGGATTTTTTGGCTGGTAGACCTGATTGTCCACCTTCTTTCCTGATCTAAGTGTATGAACAATATTACACTGGTTGATCTGAGAATCCTGAACTTCATAAGCTTGATTGAAATTCTTAGAGTTGACTAGCGGTTGACTAGGTAAAATACCCTTAGGTCTTTCACTTAGAGAGTTTGTTAATTGACTCATCTAAATTTCCAATCTAGATATGGCCTGTGAATGGTTGTTCAATGTCTGTCCTTGATTTTGTATGAAGGCGGCTTGGGACTTCATGAATGCTCCATACTCTCCTCCAATTTACTGAGTTTTTTCTCTATTGGTGAATTTTGGAAGAAGGAAGATGAAGCTTGACTGGGAAAATTTGCTTGATGATTGGGATGGTGAAGATTGTTAGGGAAATTGGACCTGGGGGTATTGTTCGGGCCCTAAGAAAAATTCAGGTAATTTCTCCAACCGGGATTATAAGTCTGCGTGTAAGGATTGTGTTGTGGCCTCGAGTAGGCCGCGTTGATGTGCTCCGGTAGCACTTGGTGAGCTTGAAAAATGGGACACTCTTTGAAAACATGGTTTGGTGCCGAAATATGAACAACCTGGATTGTGGATTGGTGGCGGGTTGATTTGGTTGACTTTGGCTGGCCCTTTTATTTCTAGAGCCTCTATTCTTCTCATCAGAGTGGCAATCTTAGCTTCAACAGGTATGGATGATTCTAAGGATAGGAGCCCTCCTTTAGAAGTTATACACTGTGAATTCCTTGCCGTCAGTGCTCCCATTGTAAGGTTTCTCAGCTAAATTTTCAAATAAATCCCAACCCTGATTTTCATCCTTTTGCAAGAATCCCCCTGACACATGGTTTCTAACAAGGTTTTTGTTTGATAATCCAAACCATCATAGAGAATTTGGCACTGACGTCATTACTCTACACCGTGATGAGGGCACTAAGCTAAGAGAACTTTGAATCGCTCAAAGTATCTCCAGAATGGTTCGCTCTGCTCTTACCTAAACTGCATGATGTTCTTTCTGATGAGAACAGTCTTGTGAATTAGGTAAAATTTCTCCGAGAAAGCCATGATGAAATCGTCCCACGTTGTGACTGAGTCCATAGCCAAGCTATACAACCATTTCTTAGCTTGGTCCTTTAGAGAAAAGGGAATGAAATGTAACCTAACGACATCGTCTCCTAGCTGGGAAATGCGCATCATGAGGCAAACTTCTTCAAATTCCCTAACAAAGAAGTATGTGTCCTCTGATTCTAAACTATGAAATTTTGGGAGAGTGTTGATGAATTGAGGTTTCAACTCAAAGTTATTACCATTCTCCTCAGGAAGTTTTATACAAGATGGGAGATAAGTTCTGATTGGGTAAAACCTATCCTGTAGCGATGCCATCACTGGTTCTGAATGTAGTGGCAGAGAAGTGTTTCGGGTCAATCTAGAAATAGTAGGATTTCTTACCCACTCATGCATGCAGCAAACTGCAAACAACGTATAAATAACAAAACAATCGAACAGAATAAAAAACAAACAAAAGAAAGAGAAACAACCACCAAGCCTTAGTCTAAGGTACCTGGACCTAGACGACTCCTAACTGGTCGATTCTCTCGGGGAGATTGTTGCAGGAATTAGACCACAAGCTAATCGGTCAGGAAAGGGCAAAACTCGGTGGGAGGTATCCGGGCGTAAGCCTCGGGCCTTAATTGTGCCAAATTATGGAGATTTCAAGGCTTAACCTCTCAATCCTCTTTCCTTAGACACCGATTTTGCAGGAGTATAGTTCTTGCAATTTTCACTCTCGGTTAATCTCTTAGTGAGTCCGAGATGTTCCTAGGGCCAACGTCTATCAACTTTTAGTTAGGCTTGGAATTGTGAGTACACTTGGAGATGATTTTTGGGCTAAGAAAGGGTGATGATTGAGTTTTTACCTGCACACAAAAATACTGAATTTCAAATTTAGAATAAAGAGTGTAAGTACTCAATACTACCGCAATAGCAAGGCTATACGGGTCATGATCCACAAGGAGGACTAGCGATGGAAGCTTTGATAATAAGTTCTCTTTTAAGTTACAAAATACGGTTAAAGATCTTCTTTTAGTTCTTTAAAAGAAAAGAGAAAAATGGAGTTATAGTTAAGTTAGGAAGAAGGTGGTAGATTGAGAAGGTGGAGAAAATAGAAAATAGATATATACAAAGAAATCGAAAAGAGTGATAAAAAAGTTGGGTGTTGATGGTGTTGGTAATATAAACTAAAAAATTAAAAGAAAAAAACTAAAACCTAAAAAACTTACTTACCTCTTCGGCGCCTGCTTACCTTTGACCCGTATCGACGATGTACCTTTGTTTGAAGGCGAGCGAAGTATGACATATAGGATCTTTCCCATTCCCGATTTACACTATGAAATGAAGGGGAAAGCTACACTACCATAGAAATGGATATCCATCACCATATGCCATCAACGGCACTTGCAAGGGCAAGATAACTTCGAGGCTATCGAATTCATTTGGATCCACAAACACAGAAGAGGGAAGCAAACGAAAACAAGAATAGAAAAGAAAAGAAAACTTTGATTCGATTCAAATAACAATGAAAGAAAAGATCACTTACACCGGTGTCACCCTCAGTACAAGCTTGTTCTCATTCCTTTATGAAAGTCTCCTCTCCTTTCAGTTACATAAAGAAAATAAAAAATACATTAAAAAAACTAAAAACCTAAGTTACAAACTACAGATTAGCCTAAAATCTACTCTCTGCTTTGTCGTTTCCCTTTGCCTTTGAGATTGCAGGTATTTATGAGAAAAATGTAGAGGTTAGAGGAGTATGAAGATAAGGGAAGCTGGATATATTCTGAATTTGGATCCTCCCCTTATCTCCAAACTTGATTTGATGTGGATATTCAGTTCTGATCTGCAGCTTGTTGGCGTGTTGATTGCTGAATATAACTTATCAAATGACAGAATTAGAAATAGTGATCAACTTAAGAGTTGTAGCCCTTTAAGTCTCATTCTGGATCATCTTGAATCATTAGATTTGAATTTGAGTAGTGAAAGTTATGATTCAAATACGAAAATGTATCCAATCAGAGTCTAAGTCAAATTTGCTTCATCTCATCCATTGATTTTCTCTCTATCCATTTATCCCTTTGGATTGGGACTCTGTATTTGATGTTATCCTCGATTGATCTTTAGATTTAACTACTTGATTCACCAAAAATTGAATTTAACCAATTGGATTTGGGATCATCCTCTTCTAACCAAATAGATCTAGTTAAATCTGAATTTCACTGATATTTATTTGATTTTATCCTCTTTCTCCCCATGATTATCTTCTGCAAAATAGACATTTAAGACAAAAAATTTAGCAGATTTATTATATGATAAATGTGAAAATGTAATAAAGAATAATGCAATAAATGTGTGCAATCACACCCCCACACCTATCTTTTGCTCGTCCTCGAGCAAAACAACAAAACTAAATCAAAGATTATTAGACCACTTTCGCAGGTTACGCGATTGCATTGAGCATGTGTAACAAGCTGTTAAACTTCTAGGTTACCCCTAGAGGACGAGTTTTATCTCTGAGGATTTTCAGTGAATTGCACCCACAAAATCCATAAAGAAAAAGAAAACTATTAGTATTTTGAAAATAAATTTTGAAAGAAAAATAATTAAATATTATTGTAAGATTTAAGTAATTTATAAGTTATAGGAAAATCGAATTTTTCATTCCTAAACTTAGTCTCTATTCAAAAATTTATTATCAATCAAAGTAAGGAGTTAAATTGTGTTTCTCATCTCGTCTATTACTTTACCCAAAGTCATATGCATCTTCGTGACCGTGAAGTTTTGATTGGGTTCTTTAACTCTAACTCTTATGCCTTATTTATTTATATATATTTATTTATTTTATTTTTGGAGGTATTATTTCTTAGTTCTATTAGGCTTTCTAATCTGCCCATTTAACGAGCCTTTAATCGGTGACTCCCAGACCAAACAATCTTAGGGCACCGAGTGAGAAAACACCCCAAGGACTTAAGGACTTGAGCAAACAAGGCCAAAAAAACTAAGGATTTTATTATATGAACCGCTTTTAGGCGTGAATACTTATGCTTTATGAGGCACAAATACCCAGCTTAATCAGAGGATTATATATATATATATATACATATATATATTTCTTTTTTTTCAAACTTATCTAATCATCTTTTGCATAAATACCAAGGCTTGCTTAAGCCAAAGCACCTAGCTAATCAGTAATTAGATTTATTTAATTTTTATAAGTGTATATATATATATATATATATATATATATTTATTTATAAGGCATAAGAATTTTTGTTTTTGAATCCTAACTGTGTAAATGTATAAAGTGCGCATATTTCATCAAGGCAAAAATCAAGACTAAATTACTTTGACAAATTATCTTCCTAATCCTAAAAATCAAACAAATAATCTTATTTTGATCAAGTATAAGAAATCCTAATTTTAATTTTCCTATTCCTTAAAATTGACTTAATTTCTTACAAAAAAATATGTCAAAATATTATTTCTATTTTCAAAAAGTTTTTAAAAGTAAAGAAAATGTTAGTTTTTTTCTTTTTTTAATAAAAAGGAAAACCTAAGTTATGTTAGAACCCTCCCCCACATCTATCTCATGCATTGTCCTCAATGTATGAATTAATGCATAGATACATGAAAAAGAAGAAAGGGAAGGAAAATATTATCTTAAAGTGGTGGTCCGGTGGTGGTCTGATTGGTTCACGAAATGTGGCCCAATCGAATTTGCGTGGAGTTTGGAGGAACCCACCAGAAACCTCTCTAATATAACCCACTAAAATGATGTATATATGAATGATTTTTATTAAGAATTTTACCCTATCTAATTTCTAAATTTCACAAATAATTTCGGAGTCAATTTTATCAACATCTTTATCCCAAAATAGAGTGTGAAAAGATGAAATGATTGACTTGGATTTAGGAAATACGGGAACTAATACTGACTCAGGAAAATGACTTAAGTCAAGTAAAGGTTCAGGAGTCGAGATTGGTTCAGGAAGTGGGTCCAAATCAAGAAGTTGAAACTCAAGTCCACATTCATTTCCCAATAACATAATGTGACTTAATATTGGTGATTCAAGTTCAAGAATGACAGGTGTGAGAATCAAAACTGACTCTAAAATATTACTCAAGTTGCATAACAAAACAGGAGTCAATATTGATTCAGGAATTTGAACTGGATCACAAATTTGAGAATCTAGGTCACATTTCTCATTGAGTTCAATTTCATAAAAATGAGAACTTGCCAATTTGTCAATAGGACTTTCAAAAGTATGAAATTGGTCAAGTTCAATAGGATGATCATAAAAGATTGGCGATTCAATTTCATGATGATTAGCACAGGATCCAATGTTGACTTGGAAAAAAGATTGAAATCAGGTGAAGACACTGAAGTCATTATTGAATCAGGAAGTAGAATTGAATCACCAAGTTGAGGTTCAGGATCATATTCATTTTCAAGTTCAATTTCAGGAAAGGGATAACTTGCCAAAATGTCAATATGGTTTTCAAAATTTAGAGTTTGAGCAAGTTCAAATGGGTGTGCTGAAATGGAATCTTGTTTTTCAAAACAACATGATTCTTCAGCTCTAACAGAATGGTTAGCGACATCAGCAATGGTCAAACGGTGAGAATGGAGAGTTTGGACCATTATATCTATGTTATGATTATGAGCGATTTGAGCCTGAGTCATGGCTTCAAGAAGCTTTTCATAGTCGATTGGTTCATCATTTTGTTGCGATTGGACTTGAAAAGATGAAGTTTTGTTTTGGAATTTGTGGTGAAATTGTGAGTCTGTCAGATTTTATGATTGTTGCTTAGACTCATGCATACTCATTTCCAAGATTGATGGTTTTCTATTTTGAACTGGTGAAATTGAGTATGAATCGTGGAAATATTGTGGACAAGGTGGATAAGAAGGACGAATTGGTTGAAAATTAGACTCAGGGGAGGTGAATCCCCATTGACTCTTTGAAGAGTTGAAATTATTTTGAAAATTATGGTCATAAGATTGGGGGCATGGGTTATATTGATTCAGATATGACCAATCCGGCACACTAGGTTGGTTAAAGTTATGATATACCGGGTTGGTAATATCTGAAAAAGAGATAGAGGTGTGATATAGATTACCATTAAAATTGAAAAATTATTGTTATAAGCCATATCACATAGGAGATGTCAAACACAAACAAAGAAAAACAAACAAATAAACAACCAAATAAAAAGAAAAAAATCTAACCTAAGTTAGGGTAAACCTTAGACCTAGACGACTCTTAACTGGTTAGACTGTCCACAGGGGTATATTGTTGAATCTAACCACAAGTTAATCGGCCAGGTAGGGGCAAGATTGGTGAGAGGTATCCGCACAAAAGCGACGGGCCTAATTAAGCCAAACCACAAGCCTTCGGGGTTTCGCCCCTCAATACCCAACCTTAGTCACCGATTTTGTAAGAGTCAGATTCAAATCAACTTCCCCCTTAGGTCAGTCTCCTATTTGAGTCTGAGATGTCCCTAGGGCCAACGTCTACTCAGTTTTAATTAGGCTTGGGTTAGTGAGTGAAGAGATTGTTTGTGGGCTAAGGGAGGGTAATGACTTCCTCACCTTATCTTGTTTATAGGACAAGCCCTTAAATCAATTTAGCGCGGTGTACAAGTATATAGAAAAAAGTAACACTCAAGCAATATTTCATATAAGAATGAACCTTATACTAAATACTATGCACACATACCTTGGCTCCAGCACTCTTCAACAGTAAATAGAAAATGTAACGAAATAGACACGTGCCTAAATGCAAAGTCTAAATTAATTTTAGCATTTACAATTAACCTTTTACTATTGTATTAGAAATGTATATACAGTGAGTCAAAGAAGAAAATAAATAGCTATAGATATTAAATTTTGCAATTCAGCCAACCTGCAGAAGATACATGTTAGTAGTTCACTCAGATTGCCACTAGAATGTAGCAAATCTGAGGGCTTTTGGGCTCTACTTTCTTGAGCAGAGTCCAGGGCCACTTATATGTCCACTGCAACAAAAATTCCTTCCTTAGCCCAAGTCAAGCTAAGGTGGGGAAGTCATTACCCTTCCTTAGCCCACAAACCATCTCCAAGCACGCACAACCTAAGCCTAAGTAAAATCTGATAGACGTTGGCCTTAGAGACATCTCGAACTCACTAGGAGATTATCCTAAGGTCGAAGGTGTTAGAATTTGACTCCTGTCAAATCGGTGTCTAGGAAGGGGATTAAGGGCCGAAAGCCCGAAGGTTGGTGGTTACTTAATTAAGGAACGTCTTTGACGGATAACCTCTCACCAATCTTGCCCTGACCTAGCTGATTAGCTTGTGATCAAAGTCTAAATTATACCTCCTGTGGACAATCAACCAGTTAGGAGTTGTCTAGGTCAAGGTTACCTTAGACTAGGCTTGGTTGTTTTCTCTTCTTGACTATTGGTGAACTTGTTTGTGATTATGTTTGTGTATGCAAGTGTGGTCAAGAGACCCTAATTCATCTAGGTTAACTAGAAACACATCACCACCCAGGTTCAAAACAAGACCAGATTCGGTTATGGATTGACTGACATCTTTGCAGGATAGCTTCTATCCCATTAGAACATCACTTCTATCATGCATCCAACTTCCATCGGTTGGTGAACACAACTTTGAGCTTCAGCTACAGTTCATCAATAAACTCCCTATGTTTCATGGCTTAGAGTCCGAAGATGCTTATTTCTTTATAAGAGAATTTGAGGAAGTATGCTTAATGATGAAAATCCCACACCTTACAGATGATGCTATTAGGTTGAGATTTGTCCCATTTGCTCTTAGGACTTAGCCAAGAAATGGCTCTACAGCTTAGCGGCCGGCTCTATCACATCTTAGGATGGTTTCATCAAGGTCATCTTGAAGAAATTCTATCCAATCCACAAGATCGCTCTCGTTAGGAAAAACATCATGGAGTTCAAGCAAGAACCTAGTGAACCTTTTGGAGGTACTTTGAACGCTTCAAAGACCTCCTTGTCTAATGTCCTCATCATGGAATAGAGAAATGGCGACAGTGCCAAAATTTTTAAGATAGTTTAGACTACTCGACAAAGACCCTCTTAGAAAGCATGTGCCAAGGGGGATTCTTACAGAAAAATGAGCATGAAGGATGGGATTTATATGAGAATCTAGCTGAAAAGACTATCCAATGGGAACCTACTTGTGAAAACTCTAGAAATCCAAACTCTATCTCTTCAAAAGGAGGTCTTCATTCGATTGAATCATCCATAGCTAACGAGGCTAAGTTAGCTAACCTAGCGAGAAGACTGGAAGCTTTAGAAACTAAGGAACCAAGTCCAGTCAATCAAGTCAGCTCAAACCAATTTCCAACTCCGGGTTGTACTTACTGTCAGGCCATGAATCATGTATTTGAGGAGTGTCCTGTATTTCAAGCTCACCAACACTTTTCTGAACCGATGAATGCGGCTTTTTCAAGGCCGAACAATGATCCTTACGCTCCAACGTACAATCCTGGCTGGAGAAATCACCCAAATTTCTCATGGAGTCAACAAAATAATGACCACCCACGGTCAAACCGTGCAAGCCATTTCTATCATTCCAATAATTCTTCCAATCATCAACCCAACTTTTCCAATCACCCTCACAATTCTCCCAACAATTTTTCAAATTATTAACAAAATTTTCCCAACCAAGCTCCACCATCTTCCTTCCAGAATCCTCAACTCGAAAGGAGAATGACTGATTTTGAGAGAAACATGGAAAGGTCTATGAAGAACCAAGATTCCCTCATGCAAACAATACAGAGGCTAGAGGGTAAAATGAGCCAGTTAGCCAACTCACAACATGAGAGGCAAAAGGGTACCTTGCCCAATCAACCAATTATGAATCCTAGGAATTCACAACAAGCTCATTTGGTTGAGGATCCATCACTGAATCAATGTAATGTTGTTCATACATTGAGATCGGGAAAGAAAGTTGATAACCAAGTGTCAACACCACCTAATCCTAGTCAGCACAATCACCCTTCAGCATCCACCTCATCTAATCCCACTCCTCCTAAATTTGATGAATCTAAAAAAGATAAGTCAACCAGTCATGTGCACCAGCCTATAGCACCATTTCCTAATAGGCTGAAAAACAACAAGCAAAATCCATACATGGATAAGATAATTGAGATCTTTAATCAAGTGAAGATAAATGTACCACTTCTTGATGCCATCCAACAAGTCCCATCTTATGCTAAGTTTCTTAAGGACATGTGCACCAAGAAGAGAAAGACTAATATACCTAAAAAGGTCTTCTTAGCCACTAACATTAGTGAGATACTATCGGGTCCGTTCCCTGTTAAGTACAAGGATCCAGGTAGTCCAACCATTTCCTGCACAATAGGACAAGCCGAGATTAGTCATGCACTTCTTGACTTGGGGGCAAGTATCAACTTGCTTCCATTCTCAGTTTATCAACAACTCGGGTTGGGTGATCTTAGTCCAACTCGAGTCACTATCCAACTGGCTGACCGTTCAGTGAAAGTTCCAAAAGGGAAGATTAATGATGTCCTTATCCGGGTTGGGGAGTTTATTTACCCTGTTGATTTCATAGTTCTAGAGACACAACCTGTGTCTAACTCCAATCATAGGGCTCAAACTCCTGTTATCTTAGGGCGACCATTCCTTACTACTGCCAATACCATCATCAATTGTAGGAATGGGTCCATAAGGTTAACTTTTGGGGACATGACTAGAGAAGTCAATGTCTTCAACCTAGAAAAACAACCTCGTAAGATAAGAGATCAAACATTTGAGGTAAACTTTGTTGAAAATAATTGTGATGAAGAGAGTGAAGATATAGAAGATGAGTCACTGTTTCTTAATGAATTATTTAAGAATGAATGCGATTATCTTAATGAGAAGGCATATGTCGGAGATCCTAATGTTAGAGTACCCTTTAAAAGGAGAAATTTGATTTGAATATCTTCACTTTCGATGAGCCAACCAATAATGTATCGCATAAGAATATAATTCAAAAACCTCCGATTGACATACTCTTTGAAAACCTCTTCGAAGAAGAACTCATGTGTTTGGATGAACCAACTAGGGATCTTTTGGTTAATTACACATCTCTAGGGGAAAGTGCTGACCTAAGCTTTGAGGAGATATATGGAACTGAGTTAGAATTCCTAGGCATTCATAGTGAGGAAGTTCCAACTGAGAAGTGTGGTGGTGATCAATTTTTGAATAATGAATGTAGAAATATGAGGAAGGAAAACCTAAAGAAGTTGAGACTGGAGAGGAAAAGAGCTAAAATGACAGAAAAATTGGCCTCCCCACTATGCCCTATAAAGAGCACCCATTGGAATGACAGGAAGAGAGCTAGAGGGATAAGACCGAAAAAGATCTAGGTGTGGAAGAAACTTGATGTTGTACATATTTCTGTATAATATATGCACCTCTTTTACATTTTATTTCATGCATGTATACATTTCTTTCATACATTGGGGACAATGCATGAGATAAGTGTGGAGGAGGGTTCTAACATGACTAATATAACTCAAAAAAAATTGTATATATATATATATAAAAAACTTTTTGAAAGGTAAGAACAATATTTTGATATATTTTTGTAAGAAATTAAGTCAATTTTAAGGAATAAGAAAATCATAATTAGGATTTCTTACACTTGGTCAAAATAAGATGACTTGTTTGATTTTTAAGTTTAGGAAGAAAATTTGTGAAAATAATTTAGTCTTGATATTTACCTTGATGAAATATGCACACTAAATACACTTACACACTTAGGGTTTAAAAATAAAGACTCTTATGCCTTATAAAAAAAATATATGTCTGAAAAAAATATAATAATAAACAATCTAATTATTGATTAGCTAGGTACTTTGGCCTAAGCAAGCCTTGGTATTTATGCAAAAGATAATTAGATAAGTTTGAAATATATATATATTAAATCCTCTGATTAAGCTGAGTATTTGTGCCTCATGAAGCATAAGTATTCACGCCTAAAAGGGGTACATTTTATAAATAACAACCTTGGTTTCGTGGCCTTGTCTGCTCGAGTGTTTAAGTCCTTAGGGGTGTTTTCTCACCTGGTGCCCTAAAACTGCCCAGTTTGGGTGTCACCGACTAAAGGCTCGTTACATGGGCATATTAGAAAGCCTAATGAAATTGAGGAATAAATTCCACCAAAAATAAATATAAATAAGGCATAGGAGTTAATGTTAAAGAACCCTTAGTCAATTTCACAGTCATGATGATGCATACGACTCAGGGTAAATTAATAGACTAGATGAGAAGTACAGTTTGACTTCTAACTTTGATTGATGACATGTTTTTGAATAGAGACTGAGTTTCGAAATGAAAAATTTGATATTCCTATAATTTATAGATTACTTAAAGCCTTACAAATATACTTCAAATATTTTCTCTTTTAAAAATGCTTTTCGAAAATACTAACATTTTTTTTATGGATTTTATGGGTGCAATCCACTGAAAACTCTCACGAGACAAAACTCGTCCTCTAGGGGTAACCTAGAGGTTTAACGGCTTGTTGCACATGCTCAGTGCAATCGAGTGACCTACGAAAGTGGTCTAATAGAATTAGTCTGATGTTTTGCTCGAGGTCGAGCAAAAGATAAGTGTAGGGGTGTGATCAGTCACATATTTTGCATGTACATTATCACCTTACCATACTTTTTAGCTAATAAATCCTATTAATAAGTCTTCTTCTTTGTGAAATGTAGGCCCAATTGCTAAAAGAAAGAAAAGAGAAACAAGCCCAAAAGCCTACCAAATTCTGATTTAATTCAGAATAAATTCGAAATCAAGGAATCAGGGCAAAATCTTGGCATATCAGAGAAGCTTAAAATCGGTTGAAAAGAATCCTCCCAAATCAAGCAGTTAAAGCCAACAATCAAAGGCTGTTTCGTCAAATCCTGGAGCAGAAACGAGAAAACCAGAAGAAGATACAGGAGAATCACCAAACCAGGAGAACCACCCAATTGGGTGTGGCCAACTGGCCACACCAAGGCCGCGAAAATGCGGCCTTAGCCGCGTTTTCGCAGCTTGGTTGCGTCTGTGGGGGATCGTTTGCTTCCCTAATCTTTCTACGATCTCCCCCCTCTAGTTTTTCCCTATAAATACCAGTTTCAACAGAGAAAAAAGGGCGAAGACTAGGATTAGAATTTTTGTATATTCTTTAAGGATTCAGGCTCTTTGTTAGATAGTGTAAAAGTTGTATTTTGTTTTGCAAATTTGTAGTTCAGTATAAATACCTGTGAGAGAGAGGAATTGAGTGCTTGTATCTTGAAGATTGAAGTGACATCAATACAAGAATCGAGTTACATTTTCTTTCACTCATTTTATGGTATGTCTTACTTTAATTACTTGCATTGTTCTTTGTTTTTCATGAGTAGCTAAATCGGTTTTCTGGGCTCACTAGTACTCCTCTTTCTGATCCCTCTTCTTTTCGAACGGTTTTGATGAAATGACCCATGAATCATTTGCATGCCTAACTTAAGCCTTTCTTCTTGAAAGTGTTCTTGAAGGCACATGAGGATGGGTTTGGATTTTTAACTTCTACCTCTTTTTAAAATATCTCTTGAACTTGTTTGTATCTCATACTTGAACTTCTTGATGATTTAACATTCAACTCAAGACGATTTCTTAAAGAAAAGAATTAACCTTTCAAACCATCTATGTGTTTTGTTTAAAACTTTCTAGAATCAATCTTAAGTTTTGCCTATGATCAAGTTGAGGCATTAAGATTTTCAATTGAAGAACATGTCATTGAGTAGTGAGATAGTGAGCCCAGATTTTCTTCTTCATTAAAAACAACAAATCACGTTTTAAACTTTATACAAAATTCACCTTTTCCAAAGCCTTCTCCAAAGTTGCAATTTCTCTTTTAATCATCTCCCTTCTTTCCATTATCTTTTCAATTAAAAAACGAGCATAATTCTTTGTTACTAAACAAAACACCGAAAAGCTTTCATCGCATTCCTCCTCGTGGACATGACCCGTTAGCCACAAGCTACACGGTAATTTCTTAACTCTTTGATTTTACAATCACACTCCTTGCCCGTTCTGGTGCAATAAATTCTCGGTCATATGAATCAAAGACGTTGTCTGGTAAGAAACTCTTACACAGACGAGTCACTAATAGAGGATGTGAATATTTGTCACCTCTTGTTCGTCTGGAATTGGTGATGAGACAGTTAAATATGATCATGTTTATACAAATTGTATATTGCCTGGTCATTAGATCATGGATAATCTGCAGCATTGGGCTATTGAAAGACGTGGTGTGGTCGAGGCCGAGGATATTGCGTTGGATTCAGTGTCCAACGCAATGTACGTTCCTGAAAATGGTACTGGCTTTGAGCCCACGATTTTGTTCAGTGCAGCGAGCACTTATGATGGTCATGTATTCAATCAAAGGAAGGGAGTCGCTATGATGTGGGGTTGCTGGGGACTTGTGTGTAGTCCTCTAATATATCAGGGGTAACAATGATGTCAGTCGCCAGATGTACAGTAAATTGATAGGTCTCAAGATCAATGGTGGCTTGGTCAATACTAGAATAGAAAAGCTTAACAAGCTCAAGGCAATAATAAGCTTCATACTCAGAGTTATCATATACCAAAGTAAACTAATTCCACTCTCTAATCCTATCAAGAAATATATGACCATATTCATTGACATCACTAAGGATCCTAGAAAAATCCTTTTCAGCAAAAATAGTAGGTGCCATGAATTAAAATTTGGAGAAAAAGATAGGAATTCGCAAACCTCCCCCGGAATACGTGGGGAGGAACAAAGATTGAGTTGCACAGAGCAATCCACACAGAGATATGCACAGATTGTTGTAGATCTGAGATCTACAGGAGAAAATGACCACTGGAAAATTTCGCGGCGCACAGAAGACCCCAAGATGGCCGCGGATCGCGCTCTAGCTGAGAAAACGCGGCAGATTTAGGGAGGCAGAGGCTGAGATTTTTTTTGGTGGCGGCGCGCTCGTCTCCCCTCTTCAGATCTGATCTCAGATTTAGGTTAGAAGCACGGGAGGGGGTTGGAGAGAATTTATACAGGCCTGAAAAGGGTGTGTTCTCTTTTTGCCCCTAAGTAAAAACGTAAATTAATTACCTTGGGTTTTATTTCTAAATTTTGTTGGTTATAATGGGTATATATGAGAGAGAAAACCTAGGTGCCATTTAGCACTTAAGTCCTATTTATTATTTTTTTATTTTGTTTTCTTGCTTTTCTTTTTTATTTTCTTTTTATAAAAATTATTTATTTATTTTTTTAAATTTTATTTTATTATTTATAAAAGGACAGAAAAGGTCCCAAAGATTTACAACGAATACCAGGGAAATATGAAGGAGGGCCAGGTCACGTGTAGACTGGGTCGCAAAGATCCAGTTCAAAAGCGACTCAGGCTCAGTGGTGTAGATTGGTTTCAAACTTTGACCATTGACTTTAAAATGTTACTATTCCTTAGATCAGAGATTTCAATAGCACCACGAGGAAAAACTGTGTGCACAAGATAGGGTCCTGACCACCTGGTCTTCAGTTTACCAAGGAAGAGGTTGAGCCTAGAATTGTATAATAGAACTTTTTGTCCAGGGATAAAATTCTTCCGATTTATGGATTGATCATGGAAGAGTTTGGTTCTGTATTTAAAAATCCGAGCATTATCGTAAGCTTCATTTCGTATCTCTTCAAGCTTAGAAATCTGCAATTTTTTCAAGTCACCGGCTTTCTTTAAGTCGAAATTCAATTGTTTAATTGCCCATAAGGCACGGTGCTCAAGCTCCATGGGCAAATGGCATGATTTTTCAAATATAACTCGATATGGAGACATTCCCAAGACAGTTTTGTAAGCGGTCCGATAAGCCCATAGAGCATCAACAAGTTTGATGGACCAGTCCTTACGATTCTGTCCTATGGTCTTTTCTAATATGAGTTTAATTTGTGCATTTGTCACCTCCACTTGTCGATTTGTCTGAGGATGGTATGCCGTGGATAATTTATGAGAAATGGAGTATTTTTGCATTAGGGCTTCAAAGGCCGATTGTAGAAATGACTCCCGTTATCGCTTATTATCGCACGGGGCACTCTGAAGCGTGAAATGATATTTTTTCTTAAAAACTTGATGACAACTTAATTGTCATTCATCCTAGTAGGAACAACTTTAGCCAACTTAGAAGCATAATCTACAACTACCGGAATGAATTGGTTGTCGTAAGATATTGGAAAGGGTCCGATGAAGTCAATACCCCACAAGTCAAAAATTTCTACTTCCAAGATTGGCGTAGGGCATCATGTCTTTGCGTGTAACTCGACCCGTCATCTGACATTTGGCACAGAGTTTGCAAAAAGTATAAGCGTCCTTGAAGAGAGTGGGCCGGTAGAAACCACTCTGAAGGATTTTCTCGCAGTCTTTCGTGGACCAAAGTATCCACCACAAGTCAACTCATGACAAAATATCAAAACGTTTTTATGTTCATCCTCAGGAAGGCACCTTCTAATGATCTGGTCAGGGCAATATTTGAATAGATACGGTTCATCACAAAAGAAGAACTGTATCTTTGTTAAAAAGCGGTGCTTGTCCTGATTTGACCAATTCGAAGGTGCTTGCCCGGTTGCAAGGTAGTTTGCAATATCGGCATACCAAAGCTCTTTACACATCACGAAGATGTGTTCGTCAGGAAAAATTTCATTGATTGGTATCATCTCTGTTGGTGCATTAGGAATCATTGAAAGGTGATCAGCCACTACATTCTCAACGCCCTTTTTTATCCTTTATTTCTAGGTCAAATTCTTGCAAAAGAAGCATCCAACGAATAAGCCTTGCCTTTGCATCCTTCTTTTGCATCAAATACCTGAGGGCGGAGTGGTCAATGAAAATCATTGTCTTAGACCCTAGTGGTACTGGCGGAATTTCTCCAACGTAAACACAGCTACTAAAAATTCCTTCTCAGTTTTTGTGTAATTGAGTTAGGCCTCGTTTAGCGTCCTACTAGCATAATAAATCACATGTTGCCTGTTATCAATACGCTATCCTAGAACAGCGCCTATGGCATAATCAGAGGCGTCACACATGATTTCGAAGAGTCTAGTCCAATCAGGTGCTAATATTATTGGTGCCGAGACAAGTCTTTATTTTAGTTCTTCTCAAACTTGTAGACATTCCTTATCAAAATGGAAAGGTACATCTTTTCCTAAAAGATTAGTTAAAGATCTAGAAATTCTGCTAAACTCTTTAATAAACCTTCTGTAAAACCCAGCGCGCCTAGAAAAGATCGGATGTCTTTTAAGCACTTGGGTTCAGAGAGTTTTTCTATCACCTCCACTTTAGATTTATCAATCTCAATTCCTTTATTTGAGATCTCGTGCCCAAGGACAATTCCTTGTTTGATCATGAAATGATTGTCAAGTTCTTCTCCATGCATCTTTGTAAAACTAACTTCAGATGATGCAGGCACTGGTCAAAGGAATCGCCGTATATCAAAAATCATTCATAAAAATCTTCAGAAATCTTTCTACCATGTATGAGAAAAGACTAAGCATGCAATGTTGGAACGTTGCAGGAGCGTTGCATAACCCAAAGGACATTCGTCGGTATGAAAACGTTCCAAATGGACAGGTAAAAGTCATCTTTTCTTGGTCCTCGGGAGCTATTGGTATTTGATTGTATCCTGAATATCCATCCAGGAAACAATAATATTCATGCCCTGCCAATCTGTCGAGCATCTGGTCTATGAAAGAAAGAGGGAAGTGGTCTTTACATGTGGCAGCGTTCAGTTTGCGATAATCAATACAAACTCATATCTTCGTTGGAAGAAGAGTTTGTACTAATTCTTTCTTGTCATTTTCTACTACAGTAAAGCTTGCCTTCTTGGGCACAGCATGGATTGAACTAGCCCACTGACTATCGGATATGACATAAATGATCCTATTGTCTAGAAACTTCACAATTTCAGTACGGACAGCCTCTTGCATAATTGGGTTCAGTCGACGCTGTGGATCATGTTTTGGTTTGGCCTCTTCTGTCACGTGAATCCTATATTGTACAATGGATGGGCTGATCCCCTTTATATCGACCATGGTCTAACCAATGGCCTCTCTGTTTTTCCTTAATACAGCAAGAAGATCCTCTTCTTGTTGTTCCGTAAGATGAGAAGCGATGATCACAGGGAAAGCTTCCTTTTCACCCAAGTACTGATACTTGAGATGACTAGGAAGAACTTTCAGTTCTGAAGAAGGGGTATGATCTATCAATGGTTGTTCTTCTTACAAGGGAATGATTAAGGGTAGCATTTGTTGCCCATTCAATTGTGGATTCAATGATTTGATCAAGATTGAAATCATCTGACTCCAAATCAAATTCATGATCACACTCATATTCTAACTCCTTTTCATGTTCACTTGTGAGTCCTTCAATCAAGTTCACTTCAAATGATTGGTCATCCAAATTGCGAGGTTGTTTTTCCAGGTGGAAAACATTTACCTCTCATGTCATGTCACCGAAAGTCAAATGCGTGACCCATTCCTATAGTTTATGATCGCATTTGCAGTTGCTAGGAAATGTCATCCTAAAATGACCGGGGTTTGATCTTTCGAGTTTTGAACGGGTTGTGTTTCTAGAATGATGAAATCTATAGGGTAAATGAACTCCCCGCCCTGTATAGGACATCTGTGATTCCCCCTTGGGGATCTTTACAGAACGATCAGCCAATTATATAGTAACTCTGGTTGGACAGAGATCACCTAGCCCGAGTTGCTAATACACAGAAAAGGGAAGCAAATTGATACTGGCTCCTAGATCAAGTTGTGCTCGGTTTATTGTGGTCTGTCCTATGATGCATGAAATGGTTGGACTCCGGGGTCTTTGTATTTTGGTGGGATGGGCCAGCTTAACAACTCACTTATGTTGAATCTTGGGAACATTTATTTTTCTTTTCTTGGTGCACATGTCTTTTAAAAATTTTGCATATGATGAAACATGTTGTATGGCATCAAGAAGGGGCACATTTATCTGAACTTGATTAAACATTTCCCTAATCTTTTCCATTTGAGCATTGGTCTTGTTGGTTGCTAGCCTATTAGGAAATGACACAATAGGCTTGTGAGTTTGCTCATCTGTTTTATTCTTTTGATTAGACTTGACAGTGGATTGTGTGAACTTGAAGATGAAGATGGATCATTTGGAACTTGTAGCGTAGTCACAGGAGGATTTGGCATAGGATTGTTGGAACAGGATGATAAGAAACCTTATTATCAACTTGTTTTTTGGATCTCAGGATATGAACAGTGTTGCATTGTTTCGGAATTATATCCTCAGCTCCATTAATAGGAAAGAGGTTCTTTGGATTAGGCAACGGCTGACTAGGCAATGTTCCTTTTTATCTTTCATTTAGTGAGTTAGCCAATTGACCTATTTGAACTCTAGCCTATTAATAGCTTGGTTATGATTGTTCATCATTGAGGCTTGAGTTTTGGACAAAGTTTCTATCATTCTTTCCAAATCTGACACTTTATTATCTGGATGATTTTGTTGCTGATGTTGGTAAGCGGGCTGAAAATTGTGTTGATAATTTGACTGAAAATTTGATTGACCTTGATGAAAATTGGTTTGATGGGTTTGAGCAGTGTACAGACGGGAAAGTTGTTGCCTTGGCTGCTCAGGACCAGACTGATTCCAAGAAAAATTTGGATGGATCCTCCATCCCAGGTTGTACGTCTTGAAATAAGGATTGTAATTGGGTCTGGTATAGGCTACATTCATACTTTCAGGAAACATTTATTGAGCTTGATAAACTGAACGCTCTTCAAATACGTGGGTTAAAGCATGGCAGTAGGTGCAATCCGGACTGATCACTTGTGTTGGGTTGACCTGGTTAACTGAGTTAGGCTCCCTAACCTCAAGTAGTTCTAATCTCCTCATCAATTGAGTTATTTTCGCCTCGGTAGCTATAGAAGACTCAATGGAATGCATACCAGCTCTAAAAGTTGTTAGGTTAGTCTTTTCAGGGTAAGACTTCCACTGAATAGTTTTCTCAGCTAAAACTTCATATAAGTCCCAATCCTGATCCTCATCTTTCTTCAAAAATTCTCCTTGACATATAGTCTCAAGGAGCGTCTTATTCTAGTAATCTAACCCGTCATAGAGAATTTGGCACTGTCGCCACTTCTCTATTCTGTGGTGAGGACACTGGGCTAACAAATCCTTAAACCTTTCAAATACTTCCAGAATGGTTCATTTGTTTCTTGTAAACACTGCATAATATTTTTTTTGATGAGCGCAGTCTTATGAATAGGGTAGAATTTCTTAAGAAAAACCTTAACAAAGTCATTCCATGATGAATTAGAACTAACAGGCAAGTTGTATAGCCACTTCTTGGCTATGTCCTTAAATGCAAAGGGAATAAACCTCAATCTAACAGGATCTTCCCCCAATTGGGGAATTCTCATCATCAAGCATACTTCTTTAAACTCTCAAATGAAGAAATATGCGTCCTTAGATTCTAAGCCATGGAACCTAGGGAGTGTGTTTATGAATTGGGGCTTTAACTCAAAGTTGTTTCCATTAGCTTTAGATAATATAACGCAGAAGGGAAGTGAAGTACGAATTGGGTAAAACTTGTTTTGGAGTGAAATGTGATTTGCCATGATTTGATTTGTATTAGGAAGTGGTGTGTGTGCAAGTGTAGTATTCCTAACAAATCTTGATGTAATAGGATCCCTATACCACTCTTGCATGCACAACACAAACAACGTTCACCCAACAAACAATCGGAAAAAGAAAAAATAACAAACATAATAAAGAAAAACAATCACCAAGCCTATCTAGGATTCCAGGACCTAGACGACTCCTAACTTGGTGATTCTCCGATAA
Organism: Agave tequilana; assembly: GCA_038442645.1. Lineage (NCBI taxonomy): Eukaryota > Viridiplantae > Streptophyta > Magnoliopsida > Asparagales > Asparagaceae > Agave > Agave tequilana. The sequence continues at coordinate 10,214 of JAVJIF010010078.1, read as the reverse complement.
AGGTTGTTGCTTGAAGCAGACCACAGCTAATCAGCCAGGTAGGGACAAAATACGGTGGGAGGTATCCGTGCATAAGCAACGGGCCTTAATTACGCCAAATCACGATATCTTCGAGGCTTAACCTCTTAATCCCAACCTTAGAAACTGATTTGACTAGTGTATGATTTAAAATAAGTTTCAACCACAGCTAATCTCCTATCGAGTCCAGATGTCCCTAGGGGCCAACGTCTACCAATTTATAGATTAAGCTTGGGATTGTGAGTGCTTGAAATGTTGTTTTTAGGCTAAGGAAGGGTGATAAAATCCCTACCTTATCTTGTTTACTAGGGTGGTGCCCTAAAGTCAATTTGTGAAAATGTACAGAATATACAAATAAGATTCACTCAAAGCGATTAAATCAACTAAGAAATGAGTCCTATTCTATATGCTACGTGCACGTACCTTACTCCGCACTCTTCAACAGTAAAGTAAAGGAATTGAAAAGACACGTGCATAGGATGCAAACGTCTAATCAATTTTTTAAATTTTCAACAAACTTTTTATTGTTGGTTATTAGCAGGATTCTGATGATGGCATACAAGAAACAAATATTGCAATAAGTTAGATTTTGCAAAGAAAGCAACCCTGCAAAAAAATTGTCAGTAGACAACTCCTTCTTGTCGCGGAAACGCGACCAAGCCGAGAAAACGCGACAAGTTAGAGGGTTCTTGGTCTCTGCTTTCTAGAGCAGAGACCTAAGACCGATTATATATTACCGCAATGCTTGGTTTCCTGTTCCCAAAACCTGTAACCTACAACAGAGAAGAAAAAATCGTTTAGTTCCAAAAACTTAACAGAAAACTGTCGCCCTCCCCGGCAACGGCGCCAAAAATTTGTTTGAATTTAGAGAAAGAGATGGAGCAAGAGTTTAGAGTAAACCGTGTAAGTTTTTATGTCGATGTTCAAACTCTGAATATGTGTGTAAAATTACTTTACTCCTTCAAACTACCGTTTGTAGCAAAATCTATAACGGGTCGTATCCACAGGGAGGGCTTGCGATGGAAGCTTTCAGAGTTCTTTTTGTTCTAGTTTTTGAGAAGAAAACAAAAGTTCCTCTTTGTTCAAGAATTGGAAAAGAAAACAAGGTAAAAAGAAAATGATGAATCTTGTGGTGTTAAGAAAAGAAAAATGAAAAAAAGATAGAATGAAAACGGTGAATTTGAAAAAGTAAAAGAGAAATGGATTTTGTGTTAGAAAAAGAGTTTAAAAAAGAGTTTTAATCAGATAGAGAGAAAATCATGACTAACTAACGACTCTACACTACTAACTTACTAATCTCTTGGGTGGTTTGTGTCTCATATAGATTCATTGGCATCTTGTCCATGTTGCTTTGTCAAGTGAATAAGTTGTCCCAATTTGTGGAGATGTTCTCATCTTAGCTTGGTGAGCTGGCCTCCTTGGATCATAAGTTCCCAATAGGTTCACAAGAATGAAACTTAAGAATTCACAATTTAGATATGCATAACAAGATTATAAGGTTCATTAGATCATCAAAGTCATGGTTAGCTAGCATGAAATAAGAAGCTAGTACACGAAATTGTTAGCATACTAAGGTGATCACATCATCATGTTCCATCAAGGCTCTTGTTAAAAAAAATAAGGCTCTAAATAAGGCACCAATGAATCACATGGAGGGGGTAACAAAACCTTCACTAAGATAAGAAATAACACCCATCTTCATTGGGAATTAAAGAGACTTGTTAGGCACAAGACTAGAAATTATAAACATCTAATGAGTCATATAAGTTAGCATCACTTAAGAATTAGTAGTTAGTTGTGTTAGAGTTTAGTTGTCATGTTAGGAGATTAGTTATCCATGGATGAGTAAAGCAAGGAAGAAGACATAGTAAAGTAAAGTGCAATGAAATAAAAAGCTTAAAAGTAAATGGCAAGAAATAAAAGATAAAGAAATTAGAGGAAAGAGAACATAAGCTTTGTATTTGATTGTCACTCTCAATTATAGAGACCTCCCTCTCACCCTCTCTTTCTTTTCTGGATCTAAAAAGTGAAATGAAAATTAAAAGAGAAAACTAAAGAGAAACCTAAAGAAATCCTAAATCTTCTCCTAAAATGATGGTTATTCTCTCCTCTCTTTCAACAGAGGCCCTGGGGTCTTTATATAGGCACCAGGAGCTAATCACTATCAATCGCAGCCGTAGGATCAATCATTGCATCAACGGCCACAGATTTTTCGTGAAAACGCGGCCAAAGCCGTGTTTCCACGGCAGAACCTAGGTCGTTATGCCAACGATCTCTCTGGCATTCTGTTACTGTCCAGGTGCACTGCGGGAGCTTCTAGAACAATGAGAATATTCTCTGGTCCGTTACAGATATGGGCTTCTTTGATTTGGGCTCTTTTAATCTCCTTTAAACCCTTAAAGTAACTTGGATTTGGGCTTTCTTCTCCATTAAAGAGTGGACCTGAAATTTAAGAGAAGTAGCCATTAAAAACCATATTTTTATTAATAAAATGCATGAAAATGTGATGTAAAATGATACAAATGGAACACTAATCATCATACAAGAAACTATTATATGCAGAAGATAATTTCTTTGCGCAATTATCCGCAGCCCTACAGGAAATTTTGTGAGTATTTCAATCAGAAAAGTCTCGCATGCGAGGCTTCTCCGAGCACAAAAGTTCTCTTCTTTTCTAAGAAAGTATAGGTCTAGTGCGGCGATTAGTCCCTTGACTCCTCCTCCTGCACAAAAAGAAAGAGAAATCTTTAGTAACAATCAAGAAAAACCTTTACCCCTCCCCGGCAACAGCGCCAAAATTTGATCGCTAAAAAGCATGCACAAAAATAAGTAAAAGAGAGATGGTCGATGCAGTAGCTTTAGCGATTCTTCCGTAATAGCGAAGTGGCTTATACGGGTCGTGTTCACAAGGAGGGAAGGCGATTGAACCTTGATGTGCGATCGTCTTGTTCGTAGAAGAGATGTCTCTTTGTTTAAAGAATAATTTGAAAGAAAAACAAGAAAGATTGTAGAGATGATTTGAAATAGTTTGTTGTTGAAAAGTGTATTGTATTCTTAGAGATAGAAAAGATGTATGGCTAACCTTCTACTAATTGCTCCCACTAACCTCTAGCTTCTTGAAAATATAGCCTCACAATGGATTATAGGCAATCATAAACCTTGTGTATAAGAATTTTTCACGTAGTAGATCGAATGAAAGTTTCTCCCATCACCTTGCTTCACACGGCAAAACTCGAACATTCCTCCATCAAGATCCATTTGAAAGCAAGCATGGAGGAAGAAATAAGTGCTCTATTGTTATTGGCAAGGATGCATGGGGAGTTCCACTAACTTACAAAAATCAAGTAGAGTTAACAACTTCTATAAATCATCAAAAACTTAGAAGTCAAGCATGAAATAAGAAAGTGAGTATACTTGTTAGAAAGTTAGAGTTAAAAACCCTCATCGTAGGATATCATAACTCTTTTTGCACAGGGCGTGTTTGACACTTATTGATTCATATGGGTTGTTCAAGCAAGTTACTAGAGGTTAGTGGGTTAGTAGTTAGTTAACCATGCTATAAGAAAGTTAGTTAGACATGGTAAATGAAAACAAAAGAGAAGATGAAAGGAGGAAACATACGAAACTAGTGCAAGTAAAAGTAAGGTAAAACTACAAAGAACAATGTGGTAAAGGAAGAATTTCACTTGTATTTGATTATCACCTTCAAGATACAAGCTTCACTCTCTCTCTAATGGCTAACCTAATACAAGAAATAAAGAGGGAATACAAAAAAGCAAAGAAAAATGCAATAACCAACTAACAAGAACTCCTGTTCTCTGGATAACCGCCTCTCTGAAAGTCCAGGGAAGTATTTATAGGAACTGGAGTATGGGGGACGGAGTGGGGAGCACGGCCCCTGGCGCTGGTAGAGCGGCGCCAGGATGGCCGCGGAAACGCGGCCATGCCAGCGCCAGTCTGCCCGAAGCGTGCAGACTTGTGCCAGGGAGAGGGGTATGTATCTGCAATAAATGTATTGACTTTTGCTCCCAAGAACAGTAGATTGGGCTTCATGTGTTGGGCTTCTTCTTGGTTCTAAAAAATCCTCAAATATGTTGAAGTTTTGGGCCTCTTTTCTTCTTTAAGCCATGGACCTAGAAATAAAAAGAAACACCCATTAGTGAACAGAATTTTATTAAGATAAATGTGAAAATGTGATGAAAAATATGCTAATATAAACATTAATCACTTAGCGTATATATATATGAGGGTATTTTCGACCTACGTATATACGTTGCAGTAACGTCTCTGTACCTGCGGGATCGGGGCATTACAATTATTATCATGTACTTCTATTATATAGATATTTATATGTTTTATTTTTATGTTAGATTAGGGTTAGACTATCTAGTATTGCAAGATTTGGCTGTCATCTAGTGGGACGGCACATTGTAAGTCGTGTTAGGTTATTGTCGGGATGTCGCATGTGTGTGTGTATGCATACATACATGTATATATATGCATACATACATTTTTTTTTGAAAGATAAAAAAAATTTTATTGATAACTAGAACAAGGGGTATACATACTACATCCATGACACACCTAGTTCCTAGTTATCACTCTCTCATTCCAGCAAACTCACTGAAATACATTAACTCACTGATATACTCATCCCCGACACATACATGCAACTCCAAAACACCAAGTTAAATATATCCAAAACAAGACTGGTATTCATGTTGCTTGCAAAACTGTTGCTTGCAAAACTCGCTTGCATATATCCTCTACACATACATGCATCCCCTACACATACTTTGTTGCTTGCAGAAAAACTGCTATTCATGTTCAAGCTAGATCTGAGACTTCCCATCCAGAACTGATACTTCATCAACTCTGTGTCTTCAAGCAAGTTGATGTAGTATCAACTTGAACTCCTCAGCCCTTGTAACAAATTGTCTGATATAAACTGATCCCATCACACACACAGCCTGGATGTGTATCCATCATATAGATTCCGCACCCATTCAAAAACCAGAACTTCGACAGAGCGAAAGTTCTGGCATATATCCTACCCTTGTTTTGGTAACACTCTCCCATATATGTCTCCAGCCCAACAATTCCTACAGAAATATGGAGCTTCTTCCTGTGGGACAAAGGTCAATTCCATTTTTCTTCTTCTTCGACTTTGATTTTTGGTTGGTGAAGTATTCCATCTCCCATTCAGGATTGACCATGGTTAGCGGGAAATTTGGAATGTCCAGATCTCCATCTTCAGATATGCATTCTTCCCCCCACCTGCGCTTGGTGATCCTCTTGTGCTTGTTGTGTCTGCGATTTGTCTAATGAACGAGCTTCTTCTGCTAGGTTAGTTGTTCCCAGTTGACTACCATTTCCTGTTGCACTCCCCAACTCCCCCCTCACATCCCCCAACTTGGATTCTTGCCTATTGTGCTCACTTGCCAGCTCTGGGGCTGTGTTTGACGCCGGCTGACTCCTCTCCAACTCCGAGATGGCTCCCATGGAACCTGTAACACAATGGGCCAGTGCAAAGCTTGTACTGGCTGCTTGTGTTGATTGTTGAAAGCAGGGATGGGGTCACCCCTTCCCCTGCTGCACCCCTCTTGAATGGCCCGCGGTAAGTGAAACTGAGGGATGTACTTTCCTAAGTTTTGTCAACAGCAATCGAGCTAACGGATCTTTTCTTTGCACCTCCATCTGTTAAAGCATTCACTGAACTCTCCTTCACCTCTGTTTCCCCCTTTTGGTTGCATTTTGATTTTGTGGGACATTGATCAACAGAGTGCCCAAATGAAGTGCATTTAGCACAGTGGGAGGCTCCCACTCATAATCCACCTCCACTTCTAATAATAAAATGTATTTGTGTGCTTAACTTATTTATGCCAAGTTTCAAACTCATGTTCCTTTCTATCAAATCCTAATATCTAAATCATAATGCCACATTAGAGTGTGGTTAGGTAGGTGATTTAATTTATTTAAGCAAACCCAAAGTCAACGCATCCATAATACTCATAAAAAGGGGTATGTGACGAGAGCCGAGGATGTAATTTCAAACAAATATATTAAGCCTTGGTACATTAATTCAAATAACAAGGTTAGTCAATTATTCCAGTTAGAAGAAAACAAACACTTAATGTCACCAAAGGTTCAACTTATTACAATATAATAAAATAGAGAAAGAGCCATAAAGTCTCTCACATAATGAGAATAAAAATCCATCTACTGGAGATCAGTAATGTGCTCGAAGTACTCCTGGTCCCGTGGAGTCCAAAATAGGAAAAAAAAAAACCATAAAATCTCTCACATAATGAGAATAAAAAAATCTGCCCACTGGAGACCAGTAATGTGCTCGAAGTACTCCTAGTCCCGTGGAGTCCCTGGATCAGATCCTGAGCAAACAAACTAAGGGCCGTCAATAGCGACCTAAGCGAGTGATAAAAAGAGGGATGGAAGAAATATACAAAATATAACAACACATGCATTGTCAGGTATACTTAACATACTAATATCCAATATACAAGAATCAAAATAAAACACAGTGACATACACTATATACAACCTTTTAATAAATAATATCTATCCTGTACAGTCATGTTGTCAAGATGTCTTTGTATGTCTATTCTTATTATCTTGTCATTTGAAACCGATAGTTAGAGACGGGAATCTGTGTTTTAGGTGGGTTCCGTGCATACCCGGAGCCACGGCCAGATGTCTGGCGCTGAACCAGGCCCTGCCGCTAGGTAGTCAGTAACAGTAAATAGTACACACAGTATCACTGTAGAACAGTGTAGTAATATAACAATAACAGATGGGATGTCAGTCATCCCCTGGAACCCTACAGTAGAACCGTATATCGGCTGCACAACCTGTATCTTAGGTCAACCCAAAATACCGATACTGTCTCCTCTATCAATTTTCCCACCCGGTGTAAATTATTTAATAATCATGTCACACGAATCAAATGGCATGAACAATAACAGTAGTGATGAACAGTGTAACAGTAAGAACAGTATACATTTTCCAGTGACTTTGATAACATAATCCATCTCAGTGTCATTATGATTCAGTGCAATAGTATCTTGTGATTTCAATGAATATAGTCATTTTTTATAATATACTAACATCTCACCATCTTACAATTTTAAACAATTTTCTAAATATTAAAATTCACAATCAATTTAGTAATTTACCATTTAATAATAGGAATAAACAAACATTTCGTAATAAACAAAAATAATACTTATAAAGTGAGTAGAAGAACACTCATCTGGGCTTATCACGCGTCCAATTACCAATTTGAAGAAATCTACATTAAATGTATTCGAATTAGGAATTTATCATCGAATTTACATAAGATATCCTATTTGATGTTTATTCAGTGTTTTAAAATAATACGGATGGTCTAGATCTTAAAACAAAGTTGTATGATGATGCATTGAGTTTACAGGATTATTTAGATTTTATTTCCTAATTTTTGTAGAGTTTAAATTGTTAAAAACATGAAATTCCTTACGGGTCAATGTTGAAATAGCGGGTTTCAACTTAGAATGAAGTAGTTCAGTCCTATATGACATGTAATTAATCTCAAAATTTTTAGTAGATGCTAAGGGTTTATCTAAATATTTATTCTAATTTTTACTTATTTTTTCAAATTTTTATCTAGTCATAAAATTGTTTTTCAAGAAGTTAACATGTCTGTTTTTTGTATTTAGACCGGTTTAAATAGATTAGAACCCAAAATCAGTGGGCTGAACTGTAATAGGGCTTTAGGATTTATATACATATTCTTTTTTTATACTTTCTTCTCCTTTTATTTTGTTGTATATAAACTTCGAAATTTTTCTAAAAATTCTCCATTAAATAATGTGTGGGTACTTGACCCTATATATTTTAGTTAGATCATTAGGGCGAGTGTCAAATTTTATTGAAGGGAAAATTTTAAATATGTAAATTTTTAATCCAAACAAATTCTTTTACTTTTTAATATTCTAGAATATTTTTGTTTATAAAAAAAATTCTATAATTTAATTAGTGTAATGATAATATTACTTTTATATATTTTATTTAGATAAAGGAGAGTTTTTTTTTATGAAGAAATATTCATAGAAGGAGAATCTAAGCATAGTATTTCAATTTAAATAGAATTTTAATTCGCATAATTATTTACTTGAATCTGTAGGTGAGATTTTAATTCATAAAAAGAAGAATTTAACAGAATTTTTTAATAAATTTTTAATTCATACAAATTTGTTTTATTTTATATCTTTAGGTTAGATTCTTGATGAAATTCATGGAAGAGGAATCAATCATGATACTTCAATAAATTTTAAATTCATAAAAATTTTGATTTACTTACTTGGATTGATACTCTTAGCATGCTCCTCAATCTTCACGCCTTGACACATTCTTCCATCACGATCGATTCCAAGGATAGATGTGAAGGGAGGATGCAGAAATTTGAATCTGACTTTCTTTCTTTCTGTCGTTCTTCTTATTTTTTTTAAGAAGCGGGAAGAAAGGTATTACGTTAATATAATAGATCAGATCTTTAGTTTCACGTAAGTTTGAACAGAAGAATCAGGTCATTAGATAAAGATTAATAGAATCTCATAAATTTTTCAGTTGAAATTTGAAATTTAATTTGACTTTAGGTTGGCTTAAATAAATAGATCACCCACCTAACCACACGCTAATGTGTTGTGGTTTAGATTTTAGGATTTGATAAAAAGGATTTTAGACGATATTGCTCGCTAGCCTTGCCCTCTGCCCTGCCTGAGTAGCCTTGCTTCAATCCCAAAGGGAAGATGGGGGTTGATCTCCTCTTTGTGATCGTAGTCCCACCCCTCGTCAACCGCCGTTCCTTGGAGAGATGATCGATGGAGCATCTCGATGAATCCCTAGATCGTTTTGAAGAGGCGTCGCTGCATTGTTCGATGAGGATCGGGATCCGGTGGGCGAAGGCTTGTCCTAGCTGCGGCGGCCATCCAGTACGTGTTCGTGTATAGGGAAGAGTTACAATACACATAGGTGTAACCAAAGTCAAGTTGCACAACCACACATATATGTACGTATAAGTTCAAAAAATACGTGTGTGTGTATGTGCGTGTGTGTATGTATGTATTTTGGTATGTATGTTGTCTCGGTTGCATAAAACAATCCATTCTTCAGAGAGATCACACAGTAAATACCAATAACATGCCTGTGAAAACATAGATGCATGCATGCATGCATCTATTATATAGACGAATGCAACAGAATAGAATTTCAGGACCTCTTACTGTCATAGAAAGCATCTGAGTAGTTCACCAAACTGCTGCTAGCATAATCCTTTTCATTGGTATTAGTAGAGTACAGGCTATGAAGACTACGATGGTACCAAAATACCAATGTTTCATTCTCGCAATGTTATATCTGAATTCTGCACCTTGAGATTGGCTCCCCCAGGGTGTATGATTACTTGATAACCTGACCTCCATGTTCCAAGTACCAGTGAACATGACCTGAAACCATCATGTTTTTAATGGAGCCTTCTTCTCTCTGTCAGATATACGAGCAGGACCAGTTGTATGAGATTTGAACCGGCCTCTCCCTCCATCTTCCTCCTCTCCTGAAAGGGTGTGAATGAATTTTTAAGCATATACTAAGTTCACTTTAGATTACCGGTGTATTTCAATCATCAAAGAAATAAAACAGCATGGGAGAAGTTGCATGGCCGAAATGAATCTTTATCCTGGTTTGACACAGGCAAATCACGTTGCATGCTGCCTTCGCCAAACCGCCAATGTGATGATAGTATCAACATTTCAAGGAAAAGAACAATATGCACCCACAGTTTCAGCAGTTAGATTCATTTCATTGATACCCTGACCCAGGAGGAGCTGCAAGCATTCAAAGAGGAACCCACAATCCTAAATACATTTGTCGGGATATTTTAGGAATTTATGATGGATCAGGCCCACATTTTAGAATTTGTATGTTATTAACTTAAATTTATAACTAATTTATAAATGATGTAGCTATAGAAGGCAGATACAATCATACAAGAGAGATAACTTGGGGAGATTTGGCAAGGCTGAAGGACCCGGGGCTCCATCCCAAAAGACTAGCCTTTTAGGTGGAGTTGCCCAAATCCTTATAAACCAAAGACCATCCCCACGTCTAGCCGATGTGGGACTATTTGTTCGACCTAAATCCCA